>APFE031045655.1:1218-33465 GCA_000404065.3 Pinus taeda
TATATTCTTTCCATGACTAACCTATGTATTGAACCGGGGGGTTAGATGGGGAGTAGAGCCCCCCCTTCGTTGCATCGATTGTGTAGTGGGGGGGTCACAAGGGGGGCGGCAGCCCCCCCTGTCCGGGGGGGTGAGGGGGGCAGGTAGCCCCCCTCTACAGGGTCTGAGGCCGCACCCCAAGAAATTTTTTTTGGGACCCTATATTAGGTTGGGTGAACCTACCTATGGTTTTTGGTCCATTGTTTTGGATGTGATCGTTTTTCGGTCCATGGTATTGGATGCTTCGACATGTATAAATATGTATTGTAACATTGAAAGGAATATAATGAAAAATCAAGCTGGTAGTCCCAGTTTTGGGATCTAGGGTAACTATCTATGTATATGTGTTTTATGTATTATGCTCTTGCATTGTTTATTTTTTGTGTTTTTTAGAATTCATATGCAAGTAATTTTTGTACGGGGTTAAAACCTACACTATTAAGTCTAAACCCTAGTTTGGTAGCCTTAGCTGATTGATGCCCTAGTTTGAGACCTCATCCTTATAAAACCCTAATCAATGATAATAATTTTATTGTGCTTGGAATTGTTCTTTCTAGACTTAACTATCCTTCCTTGAGTAACCTCAAGCCCTAGCCATAGTGTTGCTTTGACTCCATTTTCCCTAACCATATATTAGACTAATGCACTAGTCTTACGATTAATTTTATCCTTTTTGTAAAACCCAAAGTCTCATCCTAGGTAATGTTTTATCTACGGTTTGACTCTAAGCCATAGAAAAACCCTTCAATATTATCAAACCCTAAAATACTCAAATATAGCCCTACTTAACCTAGGTGTCTTACCTCCTTTTTTTTCCCTAACTAGTAGGATAAATGCATTTACTATTGTTATAGGTTTGTATATTCCTTGCTATAAAGGTTTGATCGAGTTTTATAAAGTTTTAATTTTTTGTTTCTGATTGTAAATTTTTCTTACTTTAGATGGCAATATTACATACATTTACGATGAACTAGGTGTATAGTAACTTTCCCTAGAAATTGACCTAATATATTTGAATTGAAATGGAGAAAAATACATTCAAGCTACATAATTACTATGAAGGTTCAATTGTAGCATCTTAACATGGTCATACCTCTTAGCCAGGGCTCGAGACTTTTACTAGCAGCAGGAAGCCAAATCTGACAAGAAGTGAAGGTACCGATAAGATACAGAGTGTTAGGTCCCTATACTACTAGTGTAACCCCTTATTATTATTAGTGCAACCCCCTTATTATATTTTTTTTCCCATGTAGTCCCCATATTATTATTATTGTCCCCAATAGAAGCCCACTATCATTATTTTTGTGCCCTTACATTATTATTGTTATGTCGGCTCTGATTATATTATGACCCCTTAGACTCCTATATATGGAAAGGAGGTCTTTTCATTTGTATCATCCAAGAATTGTTCATTTTTGTAATGTAAAGGAGGTTTCCCCCTCAAAGAGGTTGATTTTGAAGTCGCTTATCTATATTTTCTATCTTTTTTGTGACCTGGTTTCATAACATTTGGTATCAGAGCTTTGGATTTTAGGGTTTCGCTACTCCAAACAAGTCATCGTGGAATTTTCACTATAAAATTTTCTTTGCCAAGTTTCAGAAGCTAAAAAAAAAACCCATTTGAGCCAAAATCGTTCTAAACCTCAGGTCTAAATTTTTGATCTTGTCTCGCTATATTTGCGGAGATATAATCTGAGGAAGTTAAAGTTTTTTCAAGATCCATAATTCCATATCAAACACGTCATCATGAAATGTTCGCTATAATTCATTTTTTACAAAGATTCAGACTTTGAAATTAAAATCCATTTGAGTTGAAACCTTGTTGAAGCTCCGACCCAAAGTGTAGATCTTGTTTCACTATATTTGTGGAGATACGGTCCAATACATTTAAGGTTTTGGCATACTCCTGAATTACATCCCAAACAAGTGACCTGAGGAAAATCGTTATAACTTTCTCTATGAGAATGAGATTGAAATTTCTTAATAATTTACAGAAACAGGATGGACTGTACTTTCCTTTGTATTTTTTCAGGTCTGAAGGTCGAATCAGTGACACGCGGTAGGTCATACAAATCGCTCTACTCAACCAGTCTATAATAAGGTCATCGTAGGCGATTTGGCATAACTCTTTATTGAAGAATCCAATATTGATCAGACTAGTGGGGTTAGAAAGAGGACTCAAAAGGCTATCACAGGTCAAAATTTTAGAACTTGAATATCTGAAATTACAAAGTAATGGTTTTTTAAATATCGAGCTCCTAAAAGAAAGAAAAATAATGACTCGAACTAAGAAAATAAAACCACCTAGTAAGGAAAATTGGATGGATGATTTGAAGAATGTGATTGAAACTAAGATAAATAATTTTATATGTGCCATGGAGGAAGATTTGAAGAAATGCATGGAATATTTGAAGAAGTACATGGAAGGTTTAAGGGAAGGTGGGAAAAAGCTGCTACAAGAGAGACCTCCTAGTGACGAAAAGGTAGTAGAGGAAACTCATGATGAGAAAAAATTAAATGTTAATCATTATTTCATAGAATCTAACATTTGATTGAAGACCCACCATATTCCAAAGATTGATATGAGGAAGTTTGATGACAAGCATCCAATAACATGGATAATACAAATGGAGAAATATTTTGATCTACATGATGTGCAAATATTACAAAAGGTACGTATTACATATTTATATTTAGAACCGAATCAATTTTTATGTTATAAAAAGCTTTATTCTCGTAAACCGCTTATCACTTGGTCAATTTTCATGGAGGAAATGATAGCACATTATGAGGATACAAAGAGAAACACCTTCTTAAGACAATTGATAAATCTCAAACAAAAGGGTTCAATTGCAGAGAACATTCAGGACTTCGAAAGATTGAATATAAGGGTAAATTATATTCTAGAGAAGTAAAGGATTAATGTATTCATATGGAATTTAAAGGATAACATTAAACATGAGTTTCATCTTTGGGAATCTGATTCATCGTAGAAGGCATTCAGGTTGGAAAGAAAAATGGAAAGAAAAATTATGGCAACAAGGAAGCCTACCACTCACAAGTAAAAGATGGAAGTGTTGTTTCTCCTAGCCTTCCACAACCTACAAGGTTGACACCACAACAATTGGAAGAAAAAGGAGAAAACAACATTTGTTACAGTTGCGATAGCAAATACACTAAAGGTCATAAGTGTGGTGAGAAGAAATTATTTTACATTTATTGTGAAGAGGAGAAAGAAAATGATTAAGAAACGTGAAAATAAGAGGATATACACCAAGAAACAACCCGAGCTAAAGAAAAAATGAATATGACCATATATTGTAATGAATTTGCAAGAATTACCAATGCTGAAACTCTCAATATAGAAGTACATATCAAGAAGAAAAAGGATAACCTCACTTTCACATAGAATCAAATGAAACAACAGGAATATCAACATCACAACAAAATGAGTTTTGATATAGGTGACCGGGTATTTTTACGAATACAACAATACAAACAAATGTCCCTCAAGAAAGCTAAGAAGGATAATAAGTTATCACCAAAGTACTATGGTCCTTACAAGGTGCTGCAAAATATTGGTAGTATGGCATACAAATTGGAGCTTCCTGCATCATCCCAAGTGCCCCTAGTTTTCCATGTTTCATGCTTAAAGAAGATCATAGGTGACAGGCTCCCAGTTCAAACAATGTTGTCAAAACTTGATGAAGAAGGGAAAATAACATTGGAACCTGAAGAAGTCATAGAAACAAGAACCCGAAAACTATGAAATCGATCAATTTCAGAGTATCTCATCAAGTTGAAGAACTTACCCACTGAAGATTCCACATTGGAGGATGAGAATTTTATACAGAAGCATCTCGAACTACTCAAGCATTAAGGACAACACTTTTTGAATGAGAGGGGCATGTTAGGTCGCTATAATACTAGTGTAACCCCTTATTGTTATTAGTGCAACCCCCTTATTATATTGTTTTGCCCATGTAGTCCCCATATTGTTATTATTGTGCCCCATGGAAGCCCACTATCGTTATTTTTGTGCCCTTACATTATTATTGTTATGACATCTATGATTATATTGTGACCTCTTAGACTCCTATATATAGAAAGGATGTCTTTTCATTCGTATCACCCAAGAATTGTTAATTTGTGTAATGTAAAGGAGGTTGCCCCCCTGAAGAGGCAGATTTTGAAGTCATTTATCTATCTTTTCTATATTTTTGTGAGCTAGTTTCATAACACAGAGCAAGGCTTAATGCAAAGGAGTAATGGAAAGGAGTGTACTGACTATATCCATATCATCAAACATATATCATCCAACTTAGGATGCCTTCTGTAGTTCCTAGTTAGTCGATCAAGCTGGTCATAGCCTTTGTAGATTCAATAAACAAGTGGAAAGACTTGTCATCTTCTAATTTATGTTTAAGAAAAGGGAGTAAATAATATAAGAAAAAAGGATAAAATTTGTACTTCATTTGACATTATGCCTCTTTTCCAATCACCCTTAATTAGAATAGATATTAGCACAACCTTAACTATTAGTATTTGTAAATATTTGTAAATATGTAGTTGATATATGTTGATGCATTTTTACCTATAAAAGGTGGAAAATGATGCTAATATATCAACCATGTTTACTAATATGGCATTTGCTAATGTAGTTGTACTAATTGATTGAATATTTTCTGATTATAGTTGATGAATTTCATCATGATTCAGGAATATTAAATACTATTGACCTTGTCTATTATCATTAAAATTAAGCATCTTGTTTTTTGAAAATGCAATTCTGAATAAATAAATAAAATAGAATAGATACAATCACTCTTGATTGTTACTACTCAAAACTCCCAACATACAGTCAAAATATACTTTTTGCATGCATGTTTTTGACAAAAACAAAATTTATAAATAAATAAATAAATAGGAAGAGAAGAATATCATATTTTATAGATAATGTAATAGAAACAAATATATAGATAATACTGGAGGCTATTGAAACACTGAGCCACAACTTCAGAGCTGATAAGTGTGGTATGGAAAAGGAAAAGCTACTACAAACAATGTATGCAATTGTAATGTAGTACGACAATGTAAACTTGAACTTATTACTATATGTGACATATGTTGCCTACATACAGAAACCAGATCCAAACTCTCAATATAGTTGTAACTGGAAATCATACAAACCCTCATTCCTAGAAAATTTTCAAACCAATTTATGTGTTTTCATAAGTAAAAATAATTGAATCTATATAATTTATCTTGATTTTTTCCTTTCGAGCAAATATCACTAGTATTGAACATTTTCTCTTTTTGATAACAATTTTTAATTATTTGCAATGTCTAGGTACTATTTATTTCTTCAATACACAAGATGTATAAATGTTTTTTGGTTCTATGATTGATCTATTTATATATGTTTTTATGGTTGCAACATAGGCTTGAACCATGACTCCCAGTTTCAACATCTCTTAGATTTATCTTTTAACATTGAAGGATATAATTATGATTCAAATCACTATCTCCCCTCACCTCCACTAGATGATCCCCGTGAAAAGTGTTGATCCATGTCCTTTATTGGAGTGAAATGAAACGAGGTAGCCTTGAGGGGTATAAAATTTGGAGGAATATTCGTTATTAGATTTTCTATTGAGGACTGCTACAAATAGTAAAACCCTAACTATATGATGTCTGGCATGATATAAAACCCTAGCATGATGATCAAGTAAAAATGAAGACATGAGAAGGAAACCCTAAGTGTAATGATTCCCTAGCTTGCAAAATGCCCTAACATTGATGCAAACCCTAATGTTATGCATGATTCCCTAACATTGTTGAAGCTTACACTAAAGTTGAGTCCCTACGAAAGGCCTAGTTGAAACCCTTGCATTGAAACCCTAATGTGTAGTTGGAGCAATGCCTTTGTTATCTGTGTTCTTCATTTTATGAAAAAATACCCAACCCTAGCCTAAAGCCTTAATTCTAAGAGTTATGATGAAAATCTAGGGCTGACATGAAAAAGTAGTTTCCTTCATATTCATGACAACATCAAAAAATGGTTCGTACATCAACTCATAGAGGAGGTCAAGGGCTTTCCAACGAGTACCCCCATGCCTCCTAATTCTTTGTGATTTCAAATATATTAATTTTTGAAATTATGGGTATTAAAATTGATTAATTTTACCACCCAACCTATGTAGGCTTGATTTCTCAACAGATGTGGACCTCCAATAAAGTGAAGAACTTTTATAAATAGAAGAATTCATATTATCACTAGAAAAATAACTTGTTGGTCTGAGACAAGAAGGAAAACGTGGAATTTGGGGAACAAAGGAAAAATAATTCAGTGAAGGAAAAAAAAAAGGAAAAACAAATTTGTGGAAAATTGAAGGTTATCTTATAGAATTTCGAACCTCTAACATATTACAACAATTTGGATCATTTTGCAACAAAATAAATCATACAGCTAACATATTACAACAATTTGGATCACTATGCAATAATAGAATTTCAGATCTTTGATTAACTACAGCATCTAGAAACAAACAAATAAATTAGACTACTTACCACAGGCTTAAACTCAGATCTGAGGAAGTATTTCAATAGAATTCCCATAGCCATTCATCGATCACTAGGCAAAACTAAACTCAAACTTCTTTTCACAATTAGAATTTGGGCCCATCACAGTGAAAACATTACAAGATTCTTAAATTTTGGTCCCTCAGCTAAGAACTTAGCCGAGAGGTCCAATCTAAGGTTGTTCTAAGGGGGAAACCATCATCGGAGATTTTGGACTTTAATATGAGTTTATAGAGAGACAAAATCAGTCATCTATGTAGGACGAAGGATCATACATGGGCTTGATTGATACCAGTTTTGGTTGAACTAGTGAAGGATTCCTAAGTCCTTCTAGGGCTTGTTTTGAGATCATTCTTGTGAGATTTTTTTGAGGATGAAGTGTAGAATATATTGAAATTTGAGCAGTAAAATCATTGTTATAATATTCATAGACAATATCAAGAGAAACTTAATTAAAAAAGTAGCATACTCCTTCATAGTTTTTGTAGCAGAGTTTTCAGCATCCTTTGGAGCAACATTTGAAGGGTCATTTAAAGTGAATTTCAAGTAGTCTTGAAGAACCTTTTGAATAATTTTATAAATATATCCTTGAGGTGACTTAGTACATACTTAAATACCTATTGTACACCTTTGCATCAGTTTTGAAGAAGAACACCTTGAAGGGTGATGATAATTTTGCAATATTGAACTCTATCCTTTGAAGGACACTTGAAGATACTTTGAAGACTGGTTGAAGGAAGCCTTGGTTGGAAATTTTGGATCTCTAAAGACTAGGTTTTTGAGCAACATTTGGAGGAACCAAGTGACAGTCTTGACAACATACTTAGAGAAATGTTTGAAGAGAACTTTGGAGGACACTTTTAGAGGGAAGATCTTGAAGAAACCTATTGAAGAAGTCATTGTCATGATATGCTTCTTACGATTATCCTTCTTCCTCCCTAGGTTTCTCTATCCCTTTCGTTAGTGTTACAACCCAGACTATTATAGATTCCTCTATAATTTGTGTTACAATTTTAGCATCTACAATTTTAGTTGTATCTTCCCGTATTTGTGCTATGGCCATTGTTTCCTCTGGCATCGCACTCTATCCCTTGTCTTCCAACTTTGATATAAATATGGGAATGCCTACATGGTCACCCAAATGTGACCTACATACTATAATTCAAGAATGGAAATAGGTAACACATTGTACATTTGGACACCCAATACCATCTACTACAACATTTTCCTCAAAAATAAGGGTGATTTTACTAAACTATGGTTTTGTAAATGGTTCAATAGATTGAAGTGGTAAAAGAAAATAAATTCATGTTTCCCTTTGCATGTGAATTACCCTTGAATTAAGTATGCTATATTGGTCCATTGTAAGGGTGGGGAATTTTATCAAAACCATTTCTTGTCTACACCAACACCTTCCCTTCCTAGAAAAATCCATTCTTTACTTCTAGTAGCAACACCTTCCTAGAAAATAAATGTTGTCCCTCGTGACAAAATAATTTCACTATAGATCTTCATCCACTATAATCAGTAGTTCTCCAACTGAATTTTATCTTCATCCACTATAATTTATTCATTGTTATTATTATACGTTGAAAATTATAGTATAGAAAATATGAATGAAAATAAATCCTGAAACTCAAAAACTTAAAATAGGTTTGTGTCAGAGCATAAGAAATATAAAATAGGATAGTATTACTTGAGCTTCAATGAACAATATATGAGAATTTCAGGAGGATATATACCTATGAAATTATTGTTTTCTATATTTCTTTATGACAAAAGATTAAAACCAGAGTCAAAATTTATTGATAAATTTTATTTTAATTGAAAAAAAAACTTTAAAGCTAAAATAAAAAAATATCTATTCTAAATTTCTTAAGAAGAAGAAAAAAAACCTAGTTACTAGTTGTTCAAGTGATCGCTAAATGATTAAGAATTTATTTTACTAATTTCAATTATTATTTATTTTCATACTTTTTACATTGAACCAAACATATTCCACAATAAGCGTTATCTGAAACTATGTGATAACAAGTGTTATCTGAAAAATTACAAGTACTCGAATTGAATTACAAGTACTGGAATTTGAATTGATCAAGTTTTTCACGTTATAACTATATTTCATTGAATCTAAAGGTTTAGGGTCATGTTCTAAGAGACCAAACTTGTTACATTTTTGGTGATATGGATTTGATTATTGTTTTTCCAATGTAATGAAGCCTTCTTGAAATAATACATCAATCTTATTCATTGTATGCTAGTATAATTTGAGCCCAAACAAAGGATCCACAACGACTAATGAATTAAATGGGACTACATTCAGGAAGAATGGAATAGAAATTATGATGACGGGAGTAAAGAAGGTAGTTAGTTTTTTATTACACAAAGTACATATGAAAAATGTGTAACTGTGTTTACAATTATATTTTTTCTGAACCTTGACCTTAGAACCATTTGAACAATTCAATGAAAATATTTTCTTTAACATCCAATGACTGAAGTTCGAGTTGTAGTTGCTGCATTCACATGCAGGGATATGAAGGATGTAATAAAGTCATGGTTCAAGAAAACGATAGTGGGGTTACCAAAATTGTACCTTCTAAGAGTTCAGGAGAGTAGAAAGAAACCTAAGAACAACACCCTTTCCCCTTATTCATTAATAAAGATAGTACAAAAGTTTTGTGATATGATCCCATAAGGTAGCCCACAGAAATTGTATTTGGAATGAGGGTGACCTATTTTATTGTTGTGTGATCTATGTGATTATTCCTAAAGGGTCAACACCTAATAGGCCTATCATTAGTGTTTCCAAAGGGTTGTTTATGGTAATTTGAAGGGATGCTTCCCACTTGTAAAGGTTTCAAATGCACAACTAAAGGAGGATGTTGGATTACAACATTTTGAGAGGATGATTAGAAAATTTGCTTTGCAAATGTCTTATTCATCTTTGATGGATCAATCATCATGTGAATAAAAAATTTCATGGTAAGGGGATTTTGAAGTGTTACTTGACCCCCCACTCAATTTAAGGATTGGCACATTATGCAACCCTCACAATTGTATATCCATAGTTAGAGGCCATATGTTTATTTTGAGTTGATTTTAGGAGCCTTTTGGAGATGTTTCACCCATCGATATATTTTATTGAAGGCTATAGGAAGTCCACATAGAACCCTTCCTTTCCACTTGCACAATGACTTGGAGCTAAAGTATTCACTTTGGAGCCCACTTTCCCACATTTGAGGGAGCTTAGGGCTGATGGATGATAGGTTTGAATATTTCTTGAAGATTGAACGTGGTTGAGAGACCCTTTAGAGGCTAAGGGAAAAGCCAAAAACCACTTCTACCGCTCCATTTTTAGAGAAGTATCACGTCTTGAGTGTTTGGCAGAAAAATGGTCATCTTAGCCACTCAAAAGTAAGCTCAGATGAAGCCATTGCTAAAAAAAATATGCATCCTAGAAAGAAGAAGCCATGACTAATCTTCCTCATGATGATCAAGAGGATTGTGGGGTTTTTAATGAAGAAAATTTTCAAACACTTCAAGATAATATTAAAAGAGAGGGCGAAGATCTTGTGTGTAGCTTGTTGAAGGTTGCAGTGATGTGGATTTTATTAATGGGACATGTATTGAGAAAAGGAAGGAATTTGATACGGTGTTGTAGAAATATCAAGAAGATCATGTGGACATGGTTGTTTTAGAACTTTCTTACAAGTTCTAGGTAGTGAACACCTTGGGTGTTGTTGTACAGAAAAGGTATTATAGCCTTCATCAAAACAATAATTAGCAATTCTTCATGCTTAGAGAATGTTTGAAGCTTGACATAGAAGAATAGAATGGAGTGATCCTAAAGAAGGCATGGATGGGGAAGCCATGGTCATGATTCCCCCAACATTCCCAAGAAAATGATGAAGCCATGGATGATTTATGGAATGCAAATTTTGGCAATGGTAATGGGCATGAGTACCTCCATAACCACAAAGAAGAAAGATATGTAACAAAACTCAATGTTAATGATGAACTTGTAGTGGAAGAAGGTGATGATTCACTCCTTGGCATAACGCATCAGGGATATGTTTCCAGTGAATGTAGTTCATCCAATGAATGGAAGAGATTTTTCATCATGTTCGCTAATTATGAAACATAAATATCTAGTGGCTAGTATGAATAACAAGGTATAAATGATAGAAACATATCTATGATACAACTATAAGCTATGAAATGTTCTAGCTAAAGTAAGACTGCTACTACAAAGATAAGAGAAAGAAAATATGAAATCATGAAATTTAGGAAAATAGAACATATATGACACAGAAAGCCACACATAATTGAAAAATATAATGAAAAGAAAAATAAAAGCTTTGTTTATTTCCTTACTACTAGCTCAGATTCTTCCCATGCCTTTTTTGTGTGCCATTATGCGAGCTCAAATGCTTCCCATGCCTTTGTTGTGTGCCATTATGTAGGCTCAAATGATTCCACTATCTCGGTTACTCTAATCAAATCGATGAGAGTATAAGCCCTAATTGCAAAAATACCAATTGGAAGCAACTTGCATATATAAACACTATGAAAATTTGGCACGGTATTGTGTCCCACACTCGATACATTAATTTTCAGCTGCTGCCCCTGTGTCCCATGCTCCATAAAATAATTTTCAACCGGAACCATTGTGTCCCACGCTCCATAAAACTATTTTTAGTTGGCTAGTTCACTCCATTATTGTGTATTAAATGACAAAGTGGCTAGTTCGTGGTGGAATGACTGACTGATAGCTATCTGCGGTGAAGTCCTTGTGGCTGAGCTAGCTTCCAAAGGAATGGGATAATTGTAATCCACGGGCAAACCCTTTGCCTTGGCTGATAGCCGTGATGGTGGTTGAGTTTCTTGCATAGACACAACTAACTAAAAATTGGATAACTGCATATCAAGAATCCAATAAAATTGAAATTTTTACAATCCTAGTAAAAGTTAGAGTATGATCACAAGTTACAACCCACATTTTCAATCCATTCAAGGATGTATTTTCAATCAATTCAAGGACACATTGTAATTTTCTTATGATGTCTATAAAATCCAAAATACTAACATAAATAAATAAATAAATAAAAATTGAAATTGTGTTTATCCAAGTCCTAGATAAGAATACCACCCATAATCACTCAAGCTATACTTTTACAAATTCTACAACTTTGTTGAAAACCAGCATTGGACTTTAGAAAAACAATAGATCCCCACATCCTAGAATAAAGTAACTTATAGAGAATGGAATCATAGGATAAGAGTTTCCATAACTATAACCTATTACCAAATCCATACAATCAATGGGATTCCAATCTTTGTCTAGGTTATATTTTTATGCAAAGTTGTACTTAGCATCCTAGAGCCATTCATAGACACATTATGAATTTATTTTAGGGATATTAAAAGTAAAATAAATAGAATAAATAATTTCCATAAGATTTGGTAATTTTTTTTGGCAAATGCAAATGTTAGCATATTGAAGCCACAATTATTCAAGCCAACGATTTCTAAGATCGACCCTTTTAACAAAAACTACATTGATCCTTACCAAGAAAAATGGTAGCTCTAGATATCCTAAAATAAATAAAGTTATGGATAATTGAATCATAGTAGAAGGATTCTTACAAATATATGCTATTCTGAGGACTCCAACAAAATCTTGGGTTTCCCCATCTAACATTGTAGGCATAGTTTTATGGAAAGGTTCAAATCACTTCATTCAAAAGCACATTGTGAATTTGATCCATGGATGGGAAAGCTAATCCAAGAGTATAAATGAGTTCCAAAATATAAAAATAGTGCGTTTAACCAAATATGAGCACACTATCAGAAATAACTTGAGTCATGCTCTTGCAAAATTGAACACTTTATGAAAAATTCACATTGATATTTTTTAAGCTAAACTCTATCAAAAACGATATTCAAAGAGTATAATTTCAAATTGATGGGACCATAGAAAAAGGATGCTCCTATATATGACATAAATTTAGGAGTCTAAAAAAATTTATGGGTCACCTATCGAAGTCCCAATTAGATTTTTTGGCAATTTTCTGCATTTTCATTTGGATTTTAACAAATTATTTTCTTCTTTATTTGTATTTTAACATGCATAGATTGATTCTAAAGGTGTCTCTAAGGAGTCTAACACCTTTGGAAATGTATTTGTATGAAAAAATGCAAATGAAATTCCTAATAGCCATTTCAGAAGAATTATCATCTCCAAAGAAGGCTCCTACATTTATAATTTAGAAATTATTATGAAAATAAACTCCAATGCTTGATTAAGGGAATTTATAAGAGGAACAAAAAAAGAGAACTAAAAGGAGCTTATTTTTTTTTCATGTAAATAAACCAAAGACAATGTGGGTATTCATTATAGTATCCCTTAGTATTTCCTTGATGGGTGGGGCAGTGGATGTGAAGCTAAATAACTCGGAAGCCATTGGGAATATAATTAGGCTAAAGAAGAAGTACAAATAGGTGGATAATGTCACCAACATCCTGAAGAATAACTACAAATAATGAAAAATTATATGAAGATGATATGGTTCCCATCCCTTCTTATTTAGTTAGCAATGTCGTAGGTCACTCTAGTCGGAGAGACCTATTTTACTAGGAAGCTCATCTTGTTCGTGAGGAACTTTAAGTTCTTTGCTAGTAATTAGTTGGGAAAGATATAATATCCATCCCTTTGAGAAATGTTTAGAAATTGGGTTATAAAATATGGAAATAGTGTCATAGAGAGTGAATTCCATAGTAGGTCCATAGGCCCCTACTCAACTAGTCACACATCTAGTTTGTTTTGGACTCAACATAAGTATATCATGTCAGCTCAATGTTGGCTTAACGGGGCCTGAACTAGGTTCAGAGTTAATTAGCCAAAAAAAAACCTGCACTATTGGTTGTTTCAGCAATGGCCCGTGGAGCGCAGACTGTGGTCTCACCTGAAGTAGTATGCCAAGATGTTGGAACCAAGTTTCCACACCCTTGAGATGTCTGAGGGGTTGATTTAGTCCAACTGTGAATGGTTTTGTGTATGTCACTTCACGCAGTTCCCTGACCTATGAAGCCTTTGCGATTTGTTATAATCACCTTCACGTAACCCTTACTAGGGGCTGAGGTGCTTTTGCTGCTAAGGCAGCAATATTCACTATTTCCCCAAGCTACACCACAGCTCTTACTTATCTTCTTATAACTGTTAGTTAACTTCGTGTAAACAGATACTTTATCTTATATTCACTTAATCAAGACAATCATATAAGTTCACACACCATATAAATAGTGAAATTGTAATTTATACCCAATACATTCAATGCACAAAACAGGAAAAAGATACACAAAATTGATATGAAACTTCTCTTTATTACTTCTCCAACGGTTACAGACTAGACTCGCCCTGCGCACTCAGCTACAACGGTTCGTGCACTCAGCTGCGGACTACTAGGCCTCTGTGCACTGAACTGCAGAGCCTTCCTACTCTATGACCCAAGACTCGACTCTACACTTAGATAAGACTCAATTCTTCATCCTTCATTCATGACTTCCTTCTGTCTGATTTACAACTTAGAGCCTCGCTCTATTTATACAATCCCATGGTCCGCGGACCATGGGTAGATCTCTAAAGCCGATATTACATTACAAAAATGAGGGCAGACAACCCTATGACTCATTTACAATCTCACACTCCACACCCACAAAATGTGGAGTCTTTATATTAGATTTAGTCAAAATCTGGGTTTTATGCCCCAAAACTTCCCTTGGGGGATCCCACGGCCTGCAGGCCCATAACACAAACATCGTGACTCTCCCTTGAGTCACTCTATTGGCACAAAGATCTTTGTGTGAAGACCTCCCATCTCTACCTGAACTGCTGCAAGGTTGGGAGCGCACTCAACGGCTGCCTGTTGTACCTCCTAGACGCGTTGTTCAGAGACCGCGGTTACTGAACTGGTTCCCTGCATCTGCTCCTGTGTTCCCTGCATCTGAGTGAGCTTGGCTTTGATTGAGGCTGTAATAACGAATGCCTCATTGATCCAAGGTTGTACACACGCCTCCAAAACCATTTCCTTATGTCGCACCACGTATCCCTGCTCTTTGAGTGCTTTTGCCTGCTGCATCCGCACGATCCTCTATGTAAGGGCCACCATCTACGCGATCCCTTTTATGTCATTGTACTTTTGCTGTAGCTCATGTGCCTCTATTTCTAAGTGTTGTATGTTCGTGTCCTCCTGCAGAGTGGTGAGGACCTCAAACGACTCTTCAAATAATTTGGTGCAGTCCTTCACTGCATTGTTGATCTCCTCTATTACCGTTGTAATGGTGCTGGCACACTGTTTCCTCACCTCTCTTGGAGTTGAACGCTACGCCTTCAACTACAGCTCAGCCATCTCAAAGTTTTTCTCCAGCTAAACCTTAGCCATCTCTTCCTTCACCCTGCATACCCTTGCTGGTAGCGTCTGGATGCGCGCCTCTGTTGGTGCCTCTGCTAGGATGGCCAACTCAAGGACCATCTAGTAGGCTTCTTCAACCACCTACACAATCTATCGATTCTATGCCACTACCTTGTCATGCTACAGGCTCACTTATTCCATGTTAATTCATTGTTCGCTCATCACCTGGAGTGCACGACCCTCCCTAGCCTGTAGTTCTGCAGTCACTCCGTTCTACAAAACATAGAGTGTCTCCCGAGATAGCGTAACCATGTTGATCCCAACTCCCTTCAGTGCACTGACCGTAGGCCTGCCAGCCTGATTTTCTGTAACCAGTGCCCCCTCTGGTAGAAATATAGTGTTTGTCATGTAGGCATGCAGCATTTCCTTAGTTGGAGTCGTGCCTACTGCAAGGCTGGTCGACAGAGTAACAACCTGAGGAGTGTGCACTTGTAAGTCATGTATCTATGCCCAAAGGGCCCCTAATACAATTTGATTTTCCTCTATGAACCGCTAGAGGGCCTCCACGGTGATGTCGCACACTGTCTCCCCTCTATCATGCAGATCCCCCTCACTGAGGGTGATTGGGTCGAAATAAGTCTTGGAGGCTTTTGACTTCTTTCGTGGCCCCACCTGCTCTCTCAGGCGCTACTTCTTCAGCTATGTGGATGTTTTCTATGGGTCCGCACCACCTTCCTCTGTTGCGGACTCCAGTTCAGGCGAGGGCGACTTCTGGCCTTCGCACTCCTTCTCAGGTGCATGTTGTTGTTCTGCTACTACCGTTGCAGTGTCCCGCACCTCTTGTGCCTTGGTCGTTGCTGCTTCATTGCTTCTTTTCTCTGCCAACAACACCATCCGCAGTTTTTCCTCCTCCTTTTTTCTTTGCATAGAGAACTTCTTTGATTCCATCATGAAGCTAGCTGGAGCGTGCCACCTCGGTGGCCACGACTAAAGAATGGTGAATATGACATTGTCTGTGGCCAAATAAGGGAGCTCATTCCATTTCTTCACGGGGTCCTTGCACACTGTGATATATATGTGACGGATGTCCACCTTGAACTCCACAAAGCTCTGTAGAATATTGTAGACAGTGAGCGATAACTGCAGCTTGTGGTTAATCCCCATTTTGATGTTCATCTCCATGAACACCTAGAATATTTTGTTGTCTCTGATCCCTTGTGCATCTTTAGTTTCCCATAGCGAAGCATACCTCACTACCTCCGGAAGATCCTTCGTAATTGTGGGGAACTGGTTATCCTTAGGAAATTCCCAAGCCACCAACACTATAGATAGCAAAAGCCATGCATAGTGGAAAGTCTTCCTCTGTTCCTGTGCCTCATGACAATTCTTTAGGATCACCTTGCACAAGTACTCTAACCAGTTAAACTGGAGCCCCTTTGTGCACTATGTGGCAAGTGCAACCACTAGTGTGGGCACCTCATCCGTGCCACACTTCTACATAACATTGCCAGCCAGTATCTGTGTCGCAACTCTGACTGCATTATTATCAATATTGGAGATTGTGTACCCCCTATTCTTCTTCTCCAGTTTGAATTTTTTCTTCATGGCCTCCTCGATGGCCAAATCATTGTTCTTACCCTCTAAAATATCCGTTAGGTCCTCCCCCTTGCAAACGAGTCAGGTAATTTTGTGTATTAGGTGGTCCGTGATGGGGACGAGCTCCTTGAGCCACAAACACCCACCATGCACCAGGAAAAGCAGCTTCCTGATGAGAAATATAGTCATTGGGGCACGATGGTAATGCGACACCCAAAGCAGGTTTAACAACCCTATTTTCTCTACTCCATGCAACCACTTGTGTGGCTCCAACTCTATGACTCCCACCGCTGTATTTTTCTTCGGCCGCACGCGCTATGCGGTTGCTAAGTGTGGGAAGTTCTCATGGTCTGTGAGATCCAAGTCTTCAAACTTTAGACCTGGCACCCGTCCCAAGTGCGCTCCTTCAAAAATGATATCATCAAGTAGCAGCGGAGTCTCTAAAGAGCTCTGGCTCTCATCTAGGTCCTTCGGCACCCTTGCCTTCCCCTTCCATGGAGGAACATACGCAGGTGAGCTCTGGCTCTCATCTAGGTCCTTCGGCACCCTTGCCTTCCCCTTCCATGGAGGAACATACGCAGGGAGTCTGGTCAGAAGGTCCGTGCACTCAGTTTATTCCTCCATTTCTTGGTCCTCCTCCTCTTCGACTAGGATTTCCTCAAGGTCTTCCTCCTCCTCATCGGTTTCCACATTAACCGATTTACCCTTTTCTTCCATGGTCAGTTTAGTTCTCAGCGGGTTTTGAGGGGAAACGCGCACCAGAACCATAGATTGCTAATCCTTCTTGGGTCTTGATGTACGTGGTAATTTATAGATTGCCACAACTATCCCGTTGCTTTTTGGGGCATCTCCTATCATCATGCCCTACGCGGCCTCTTCAGCAGTCATCTCTTTGATATCACTGGCTTCTTTACACACTGCCATATTTCTGTTCCACAAATCTCTCAACTGCTCAAGTGGGTGCTCAAACAACACCTTCGACTTCAACATGTCAACCAGGTCTAGGTTCAGAAATCTTTGGGTGCACGACAGCTCAATTCTCAAATAGCCAAGTGTTGTTTGTTGGGCAGCCCTTTGCAATTTATAGTGGCTTTTGAATTCAAATTCTACTATTCCCCTCAAATCTGGTCCATTAATGCTCCCTTGGCGGCAGATTTTCCCAAATATAGACCATTATTTTGCCTTAAATGCCTGCCATCCACTCCATATGTTCTCAAACCAAGCATCCCATCATGAATAGTGATTGCAACAGTCACTTTCCATCCAACCTGTGTGGTAGCATAGCTACCCTTGCGCAGACGTGGACCCTGTGACACCTCAACACTGCGTGTAGTCCTGACATCACACAACTCTCAGGTAGGGTAGTTTATAGTCCCGCACCTCCTTTCAGCTACCTAGAGTGCTAAGACTATGCTTCCCACAGCTAGTCAGGTGGCCAATCCACCTGGATACGGCTTCATCTGACTACCGTATACTTTTCATGGAAAGATTTCACCATTTAACTTCACCAACCACACTGCGCCACCATCTGTGATTTCCTTAATAACATACAGTCCCATCTCATGTAGAAAACTGAGAAACCCTCTGTGGTCGTCCCCAAGTCTAATGATGTAATTAGGCACATCTTGCTTTATTACTTCAGTTTTTCTATCAGGAAAGTCCTTCTTTATATCTTCCTCAAGCTTCTTGACTTCCACTTTCACCATGGAACTTTTCTCCCTCAGCCAAACTCTTTCATTCATAAGTTCTTGGAGCCTAAGATCACCCTGTTGGATACCTTCACTGAGTCCCAACCCTTCTTCTTCGAGCTCTTCCAACGGTGTGAGCCTTTCTCCCAAGGATCTATGGTCCATTACCCCTACGAGCACCACTATGCGTGGACTAGACACGATAGACTCCATAGGAATTATGGCTTCTACTCTATCGACCAATCGAAAAGGTGTATGCTTGGGTACGTGCATGTCCCAATCACTTCAGTGAGCGTTGCATACCTTGTTCAGTGTGTTGCACACCTTATCAACTGCGTTCATGTGGATAGCCTTCTGAGTGATTGTTCTTTCCACATACTACCTATCCAGCCTTAAGAGCCAACTACACATTTATCCCCGCAACACACGCTTATTGACCATACCTCTCAGCATGGAGTTCATGTGCATCTGCATAGGTTGTCTTCCATATGCATGCATCCACCTGGCCAGATACGTGCGTGGAAAATCCTGCCCACTGTATTTTTCTGTCAATCATACTCTTGGCTTCCCAAAATGCGTGCACATCATCATTCTACATTCGCGCCAGTCATCAAAGCTCCCTTAGTGCATATCCCACCACCTTGCGGGCGTAGTGCATAGTACCCAATTCAAGGCCTGGAAACGTTACCTTTTTGGTACCTCCCTTTCAAGCTTAACCAAGAAAGTATCTACCGCACTTAACCCATCATAAGTAGGGAGACCTCTCACTTCTGTTGATATGCAACACAATGATCTTGTCATCATGTTACAATTAAGCATGGTTACCTCTTGTAACCAGTTCTACCATCACTCTATGTCCTCATCTAAATCCGAAGTACAGGAGCTTTCACGCTCCCATGAGATCCGTTCATCCGCAGTGGGATTTACCCAGTCTTGCTCTTGCACAATTATCTTATAGATGTAGTCCAAGTTGTCGTCACTTTCATAGTTGCGCAATGGCTCTGTATAGTGCGATCCTTCAACAGGGTCCAAGGGTATAACTACGCAAAGAGACTTTTTCTCAAAAATCATTTTGCACTTCTTCAGATTAATCACCCCATTCATGTCAATGGCCCAATCAATTCGTAAGAGCGTGGTGTAGGGATTGCTGTCATCAACAATCTCTATCACTTCAAAGTCTGCTAGCACACTCTATCCCTCAATATCCACGGTGATTCCCTGCAATCACCCGAAGTGTATCATCTTTTGTTGGTTCAGAATTTGCAGCTGAATAGGAGACCACTACAGTGTAGGCCTCCCCATGCACTCCCATGTCTGCTTCGGTAGAAAGTTCGTGTTCGATCGTAAGTCCATAATTACTTGGTCCATCTAATATTCTCCAATCTACGTGGTTAGCCTCATTTCTCTCCCCATCCTCATCTTGTGCTTTCCAATCTTCCACACTATGGGGGGTTCTCCTGGCATGATCCCAGCACATCTGTTAATGAGTTCCTACGATCCTTTTACAGCCTTACTATCGTGCAGTAGCTTCATGCATGTTTCCAGGAATGTTGTAAGCATAGATGGGTCCATCTTCGGCTTCATTTTATCCTTGCTTCTTGAAGTGGAGGCATCAGCGAAGGCCTTCTTAGCTTACATGAAGGTCTCCCAAGTGCACTCCAAATCAAACTCCACTTCTTTCGTCGGAGATTTGTGAACCCAAGATCAAACTCCACTTCTTTTGTCGGAGCTTTACGAACCCAAGATCAAACTCCACTTCTTTCGTCGGAGCTTTACGAACCCAAGCACTATCTTCAGGTTGTTTGCCTTTGTCATCTCCCATCGTAATGCCACTTTGGAGAATAATGTTTACATTTGGATCTTCCTTGCATGGCTCAGACCTCACCATCTGCAAGTTCTAAGTTAGGGGAGGTGGTAGTTCTCCCTTGTCACATATCCTATCTATCAGCATAGGACAATCTTCCGTCTCATGATCAAACAAAGTACAGTAAATACATGATTGATGTGTTGGGTTTGTACAATAACGGGCATAATGTCTTGGCCCTTCATAATTATAGCATATCAACTGTCTGCGACATCTTCCAGGTCCTCCTTTGCCTCGGCCTCATTCACACCCCTAAAATCTGGTTCGCACCACTCCTGTATTCTGGTCTAGGGATCGAGTTTCAGCCTAAACTCTGTAGGTGGGAGTTCTATCCATCATCAACTCATAACTCCTACAAGTACATTCATCATGTCCCACTGACCTACAAAAGTTATAGAACAATTGTTGTGAATTTTATGTATACTTCTGTAACAAATGGCAGTTGTCAGTAGTGTGTTTCCCTCCTATTTGACAAATTGTGCACCACAAATCTTGTGCCGCACTAGGTCCTACTTGTGCTTTTGGCCTTAACGGCATTGGTCCACCTCCCATGAGGTAATTCGCTAACACCAGGCAGTGGTCCTTATCATGACGTTGACCCTTGCATTTTACGCACCAAACCTCTTCGCGCACTTCTAGTCGAGTTGTTCTATCCCGTTTCAAACATTGCATCTCAAGGCATAAGTTTTTCAATTGCGTGTGGATCTGTTGAACTCCTAAGTTAGGATCCTACAATGGGGTCTCATGTAGCCTCATCATGATCTCTAAGGCCTCTACCTGAGTCATTAACTTCTGATGCGACAACGTGCTCCTCAGATGTGGGGTTAACAACACTACAAACCATTCGCGGTGTTGTCCATCTATCAGATTCATATTAGCTTCGTGAATCATGCACTTCAGCCTCTGATCCAGTTCCCAAGGAGCCTCGCCTAGTAGCATTGTGATCTCTTTGAATCCAATGATCAACTACACCTCTGACTTTGGCCTGCTAAATTCCTTATTTAGCACAATTTGGATATCTATGATTCTCGCATTCAGATTGTCATTAGAATGCTTAATATACTAGGTCATCATGTGGTCTTGTAGGATGCTAACCAGTGTCGCTTTCTTTATATTGTCATCTGTAACTCCATGCACTTCCCATACGGCTCGTATGATGAACCAAAATTTGTATAGATCCTAATTTCCCACTCCCTTGAACACATGCAACTTTATCGTGCTTCCCATATTGACTCGCAACAGTGGCGGAGGTGGTACGGGTGAAGATGGAGGTGATGGTGGTGAATATGGTGGTGGTGTGGGTGGGGGTGGTATGCGTGGAATCCTCTGTCTTATCAAATGGATTGCACTTCATGGAGAGACCTTCGCAAGCTCTTCCTCATCCCCTCATGGAGGTGAAATGAAAGGGCTATTCTCTGGTCCCTTACTTCCTTCATTTCCGTAGGTTTTTCCACTTCTCGTAGCTTCGAACATCAAGGTAATTGCATAACCCTCTTTTCACACAATAGCATTTTAATCCAAGTATTCAGATACTTTACGTACTTACCTCACAGTCCTCTAAGGAATCATCGCTTTGCCTCGCTATAGCTGACTGAAGTGTCTACTGCAAACTTATTAATGAATCCTCCTATAATCCGACTGAGCCAGTGATCAATAGTGTGTTCGATCCTATCATCTGATGCTTCTAATCTTCGCACCAACTTTGGGTTCCACACAATAGGGCTGTCGAGTTTCCACCTTCCTTGGCTATCTGCTAGCTTCACGATCCACTCATACAGCTTAGTAGGGAAAGATGCGAAGAAGATTTCGTGGATCTTTGTGTACAAGTAGCAGTCTAACCACTCCTCTTTTTTTAGTCGCGGATTCTTGTTCTCCTATGCAGCGAACTCATGAATTCTCTAGTCGAAACAACTTTCAATTTCCTCCTTAGTTGGATTCCAATGATACGACATCAGACATCTCTATGTAGATTCTGGTCCCGGCAACGGAACCATTTGTTGGCTTGAGGGGGCCTGACCCAAGTTCGAAGTTAATTAGCCAAACAAAACCTTGCACTACTGGCCCTTTTGGCAACATCTTGCAAAGTGTGGACTGAGGTCTCACCCGAAGTAGTATGGCGGGATGCTGGAACCAAGTTTCCACACCCTTGAGATGTCCGAGGGGTTGATTTAGTCCAACTGTGAATGGATTTGTTATGAAACCAGCTCAAGAAAAAGATAGAAAATATAGATCAACGCCTTAAAATTCAGCCTCTTCGAGGGGGAAACCTCCTTTACATTACATAAATGAACAATTCTTGGATGATTCAAATGATAAAACCTTCTTTCTATATATAGGAGTCTAAGGAGTCACAATATAACCCAGCCGACCTAACAATAATAATATAAAGCCACAAAAATAACAATAGAGGGATTTTATGGGGCACAGTCATAACAATATGGGGACAATAGGGGCACAAAAATATTAATAAGGGGTACAACTACAATAGTAATGGGGTAATCACTAGTATTATAGGGACCCAACAAATTCAAAGATACATATATGTTCATATCAGCATGGTTGCCATCATGTCCTTGTTGTTTTGATTTATCCTTCTTGCTAAGGTCCACAATAGCAATTAAGTTCAACTAGTTTACTAAGATTAACTATGATCATTAAATCCAACCTTATTGGCAAGACCAACAATCGTGACATCTGAAATCTCAATGGGGTCAGTTAGAGAGTCATATATCACATCAATATCTACCATATTATAAATTATAATGATCCCAATTATAAATGCAACATGGATATGAATACAATCTTCAGTTAACGTATAATTGCATTCCAACATAATGCTACACCTTAGCATCCACTTGCACAAGCAATCAAACTTTGAAACACCTCACTATCTAGTAGACTCACAAACGTTATACCTCCAATTCATCGAGGCCCTCTATCATATAGAATATAGATCATGCGACTCTCCCATCCAATCAACACACACACACACACACACACACACACACACACACACAATTGACTGAAACAACAATTCCATGCAACACAATCAACACAGGGATTTCCCAAAATCCATTGTATCATAGGAGCTTTCACATGCCCATTCCTCCCCAATGTGTAGGAGTACACCAATTAAACAATCATGCACAAACCATGCAGGTAGTTCTATAGAACTAAAGACATAACAAGCATCCACTCTCTATATCTTCAAGATGCCTAAAGAAAACACATGCATTACCATTGCATTTTCCAATAAAGCCAATCATATGAAATCATCCTTGCAACTAGAATAAAAATCACAATTAAATTCTATAAATAAAATGTAATCATATCAAAATTCAACTACAACACTCAAGTCAGAGCTCCATGCCAACTCCAAATACTAGATTTACTACTCTGTTAAGTTTGTAATAAGGCACAAATTTATCCCCAGAGATATGGGGTTGAAACCATTGTCTACATTTCTTTTGTGACAGAGCCTATCCAATCGAAGTGTTTAATATGGAAGCTTTGATACCACATTGTAACATACCCCTACTATCCAAAGCTCCAACTAATGGTAGAAGGAGGCAGTTAGTAAGCTCACCGAAATTCCCAAGGTACTGTTATGGAAATGGGGCTAAGTTTTTCAATCTTTCTCAACCATCTCAGAAAATAATTTGGACAACATCCTTTTGCTCTTATCATTGAATCCTTCCTAATGATATATAATTTTCTATGATTTGGCTCCCAGATCGAAAGATATGACCAATTTAAAATTGGCCTATCCTACACATCATCTACCTGCCACATGGAACTCACATGGCTATCCAAGTTATGGTTCACATGGAAGCTACAGACTTGTTCACACTTGGGTTCATATTTGTAATTAAGTTGTCAACTTGCTGATACTCATTAAATCTCTTAGCAAGTACCAACATGCAATCCACAACCACAAATATATATATTATATTTGTGTTATATTATATATTACCACACAAATATATATATATATATATATATATATATATATTATTATATATACTATATTATTATTATATATATATATATTATATATATATGGAGAGGGCTCCTCACTATATCAGGTGTAGTACATGGTGAGGAGCCCTCTCCCTGCCACCTCATCCCAGAGATTAAATCTCGATAATCTCTTGGGCAATATCTCAATAGTTCTTCTTGGTTAAAATTTCCAGGACTACATGGATCCTCATGGACTCCAATGCTAGCTTGACCCCAATACCTTCACTTGACCCAAATTTCCACATCACCTTGGTTCCTCCCTTTGCGATGCAATTTACAATGCTAGGATGACCTAGCCATTTTCACTTCTAGGGTGACATGAACAACCTACAATGCCTCCTTGTTCCATTATGATGCACTGACTGGCTAACCTTGCCATGTCCTCCTAAAGATAAAATCTTGAGAGTTCTACGCATTGCCCCACTCAAAGTCTCTAAGGTTCGGGGTCTGGAGTGATGTCATCGGTCCTAAAATCTGGTTGACGTCATCCTTTGGTGCACCCTCCACATTATGTGCCACATATCTGTGGGTCTTTTTGCACCTCAACATCATAAAACTTGCATCAAATTAAGTTGTAAAGCGTGCTCAGGTTTCCATTTTCCACTTCATGCTAGGGTGTAAAACTGACCCCACAATGCTAAGTCACCTTGGGAATACAATCATGGGAGTTTCCATTTGGGACTTCCTTTGATACCAAGAAGAAGAAATTTTTGTGGATCATCCAATGGTGGTAACATGTTCAACTCTTGATGGTCTAGATTTCTTCTATCTTTCCTTCGATTGACGTACAAGGTCACATGGCTTCTCAGGTTGAAGCCTCCTGGCTCCTCCAAGCCCTAATATTTCAACCTTGTGGCTTAAGTTGAATATGAATGGCTCGGGGGAATTCCCTTCCCTTGGACTCGGTCATGGTGGTTCTATGTGCATGGGTCTATTGATACTTAGTGCCTGACACTTAAGCATCGAGGCTCAACCTTGCTCATTTATTGTGCATGTAAACATATGAAAGGATTGAATTCAATGGTTTTCACAAAGGACTTAGTCCAAGTATTTACTGCAGTGGTTCTTGTAAGAACCTGGGGTCTGACTCCATATTTGACCTGGTATATATATCTCTATACTTATAGGTGTATAGATCACAAGGCCCTTGATATATATATATATTATTATATAATATATATATATTATATATATAATATATATTATTATAATATATATCATATATTATATATATATAATAATATATTATATATATCAATGCTATTCCTACTTGAACTGTATCAGTCATATAAAGGCCAATCATGTAAATTATTTAAAAACACATAGATCATTTCAACACAAGGATTTTTACCATATTTCATACTCAGGTAAATAGATGAATTTTAGGCTCTTAAAGACAAAGAGAGCACATCTATTGCATTCGAATAAGTAGGAAAACTTCATGCAAAAATGAGTATAGACATCTAGATGCTAAATCCAACATAGATACTGAACCATCCATGAGTGTGATGCAATGAATAGATAACATATTCCTCACAATAAGCACATAGCATAAGACTATTGATATGATACCATTTAAGCACACATGATTAACTCAGGTGCAGAGGTCTAACCACCTCATGCACCCAACACATACACTGAGTTGTAAGCCCATAATGTATAGAGATAAAAAATGAAACTATGTCTTTTAAGTGACGCAAAACCACTCCATTTTCCCAAAATCATGCAGGAACCATTTCACACATTCATAAGTCATATAAACAGTTCAGTAAGTGAGGTTCTATGACTATATATATATATATATATATCATAACCATCACTTTACTGAACTGTTTTATATGACTTTATGAATGTGTGAAATGTTCCTGCATGATTTTGGGAAAAATGGAGTGGTTTTGTGTCACTTAAAAGGATTATAGTTTCATCTTTTTATCTCTTATACGTTAGGGCTTACAACCTCTGTGTGTGTGTGTGTATATATATATATATTATATATATATATATATATAATGCCATATGAACGCTCATTCGATAATGATGAAACTTGGAAATTGAGCTTGAGACTCTAACTCTCTACCCAACCTTAGACAAGTTGCAACCAATATTTCTTGCAACTATCACCCCCAAGTCAGATTTTAGATCTTGATGGAGGGTACTCAAATGTGATTCTCACACCTTCATCACCATTGGGAGTCCATGGGTTCTTTTATGTCCACCCAACAATCCAGTAAATGAGCACTCCCAGTGCCTCCAAATCTCTGCATTATCTCTAGAAATATTTTTTACCTCCCTTTTTTTGTCGTATACTGTATAAGATTTTTTTTCCTCCTCCCTTATGTGTTGAGAGAGATTCCCTTTTTTTTCTCCTCCAAGGGAATTTCTTCTCTTTGCATGTCTCTCTCTTCCTCTCTCTCTGTCTAAGTGTCTCCTCCCTACACTGGTATCCCTTCTCCATCATCACATTTTGGATGTTGGAGATCTTCGGCATGTCGTCCTACCAATGCAACCCACTCTCCCCATTCATTTCCTTATCCCCTCTTGCTTGTAGGTTTTTCCAAAACAGGGTATGGATTGTCCTCTTTCTTTCAACAAAATTAATATAGAGTTAGCCCCGCTTTTATGGCTTAGTCAACTTATGACTGATATTTAATAACCACATCCTCCCCTTCCCAACAAACTTCCTCCCCAAGCTCTAAAATTTGTGTCCCAAAGCTTAACCTTTTATATTTTATTACGACACTACAGTTGTTTGTAAGAGGGTAATTTTCCCAAAGCGGCTATCACAATCCCCTCCCCCTTGGAGGAACACTGTCCTAGGTGTTCTAATCTTGAACACAATGTAAAACATGTTTCATGCCAACATACATCATTGTGAGCTTTATAGTGCATCTCACATACAATTACACACACACACACACACACACACAGTTTTCTTGTTAAAGAATTAAATGGGCATGTAATTTTTCTTGATTCATCCACTTTATGCGGTTCCTTTTATGTTTTCTTGGTGTTGTTTCCACACCAAATTTTAGCTTGCTATTTTTCTATTTTTTTAGGAGTCTTGCAAGACTCCATCTTCCAGTGTTGCTATCCTTGTGCTCCTTGTTCCTTCAATGAACATTTCTTGGCCCATTATTTCTTGGCACATCCCAATGTGCATTTGATCTCAATTAGTCATGGCCAATACCCTTTTTTAAAACCAAATTATTTTCCGACAACCCCCTTCTCTAAATCCTAGTCCCTTGGGTGATTTGGTCCTTCTTCCATGTAGTCACACACATTCCAAGTTTAGGCATCCTCTTTTCTGCTTCCCAGTCTCTCAGGTGATCCTTTCCTTGACAAGATTTCCTCACATCGAAAGGGCCTCATAAACAAGGCAAGTCCTTGCTTAACACATTTATATCAGTCACGACATGCTTCATGGAAATAAATGGACAATATTGGGTGCTAGTGTTCGAAAATGGCCATGTTCCTAAAATATTTTACCAACATATTGTTGCATGCTTTAATTCCTTTTGCTTCCACTGCTATTTATCTTGCAACCAAGTCCATCCTCCCAAACTGGGAAATTCCATGCTTTTCTACATCATAGCATGTGAATCTCCATAAGTTTCATCATAAGAAATTTCAATAATTTCAATAATACCTCATTAAGAACTTACTCATGAGGTGAAATTTGCAATTTATTTTGGTCCCTGTCACAACAAGTCAAATTAGCTCATAGATCAAATCATCATAAATCAAGATATCACATCATGTTCCTAGTTGTGAATTTTCATGAAATCAAATGAAATACTCATACTTATCTTGAATTGCTTGACTTTTCTTCTTTCTGTGCAGACATTGGATCGATTGTCCAACTCAATAAGCATTCAATGGCCTTTTCTCTTCCCATACACATACTAGATTGGTGGCCAAACTTCGAAAGCACCTATTTCCTTCTCTTCTGTGTGACCTCGTACACACACTCCATTGGTTGCCGATCTAGTAAGCACCTAGTCCCTTCTTTTGTCTTTGACTTCAAATTTACTTAAGTGGTTCACTGACCCCAAGGCGAGCACTTAGTAATAGATAAATATAAATAAGCCCAATCGTTACCCTACTAATATGGGTAGTACCAATCCCGGTAGTCTTCTGTCAACAAAACTATAGGCCACTACAAAATATTGACCAATTTTTCGACGGAGCTTTGTCGTTCTTGCGACAATAATCAATAGCTATAATGACAAAAGAATATTTCACAAAACATAATTTCTGGTACATCTGTACTTTCAAAATTTTCGGAAACTTTTACATTGTTTCGTCGCCAAGCTTCTTCAGACAACCGACCCCATGAGAGATTCTTTGTGTCATTGAAAAGTGCAGCAGACCATTGATGATAACTTTCCATAGTTGTGATGTTTCTTCCATCGAAGAATGCATCACAAGGCTGACGTATTTAATAATTATTTTAAATATATTACAACAAACCTGACATGGTTGCAACGTTTGTGTCGTCAGAAATGGTGTCACAAGAACATCTCCGCTAATTTTAAAAATATTTTACGATGAACTAGCCATACTTGTGACATTTCTGCCATCAAAAAGGGTGTCATAAGTTCAACTGATGCTATATATTTTTTAAATATTTTGCGACAAACCTGCCATAATTGCGACATTTCAGTGGTCGGAAAGGGTATCGCAATATCGACGTCTCCAATAATATTTTAAAAATATTGAGATGAACCTTCCATACTTTTGATGTTTTATGCCCTCATAATGGGTGTCGGCCCATTGATGTCCATGCGTAGTAAGCTGATATTTAGAAATAACAGTTGTCGGAAGATCAACGACTTCGGCATTTAAAAAAAAAATTAGAATTAGTCAACTTTTTAATATTTTATTCATTCATTATTATCTGGTTTTTTTGTCGTTTAACTCTTCTTTCAATCAGTCACTCACTGTTCTGAAGATGGATTCTTGTTGGGATTCAAAACGTCGACAAGATGTATATAATAATGTGGATGAACTGATTCATTATTTTCCAAAAAAAGGCCACAAAAGCTTAAACTGTAACAAAACAAATCAAACAACCTCAAATAAAATCTTCTTCTCCAATAGCCCCTAAGGATTCCCCTTATAGAATATTCATCATGAATATCTGTCGTAATAAATTAGACAATTGATATTATCATGGGTGGTTATTTAGACAAAATTCAAACAGTGAGGTGTGCACCTTCAATGAAAATATCCTACCCTGAATAGCCCATTTATAAATATCAATTGTAGGCATTACTTGTTATTGAAGAAATTGGAATACCAATTTAATTTCAAGTATTGCAAGTGCATCTACCATTAATTTCTCAACTTTCCTTCGTAACGTGGAAATCCTTGTCACTATTCTCAAAGCTTCTTAGGTATAGTTGAAATTTTTCATTTTCTCAAAGCTAGTGCAAATGGTTGCTAGTGGGAAAATTTTCACACTTTTTGATATTTTAACAAGGATCGTTTTGGGGTTACAATTTTGAATGCAAAGGAAAATATAGTATTTCTCGAAAGTATTTTGACTAGGATTTAGTCTCTAGCTGTAAACAATGTTAGTACCATCAATTTGAGTTTAAGAGGGAGGATACATTCCCTAAGAAATGGAAATAGTAATGAAAGTATACTATCTAATGGATACCATTCATCTATTTTTTGGGTTGGGTTTTTTTAGCTAGACAATCAAGGGCATCCTAGAGAACCTTCACATGAAAATGTAGACTATAGATCACATAAATTAAATTATTAGTGATCTTTTTTGGAATTATCTTGTGCAAAGCATTTTGAAGTTTGTAGTGAATACCATAAGATACAAATTCTTCATGCAATAACTAGTAAACCTAAATAGATTGTCAATATATCTCTCAATATGCATGGAGCACATGTAGTACATAAGTTGATGGAAACACACGACACTCTACAACAGGTTTCTATGATTACATCCTTTCTTTTATTAGGTATTGTGACCCTAATAGATGACCTCAATCATATTCATGTTGTGCAATGTAGCTTGCAATGCCTTGTCAATGAAGACAACCAATTAAAATTATTATTGGATAATGTGCTAGGCGATATAGAAATGGTTACACCTATAAAGAATAAGGTTGCTTGTTATTAAACTGAATGGCCTTCTTGTAGAAACCTAATTTCAGATTGAGAAACTTCCCAAAGAGAATCGACTTGATTGAAATAATTGATATATGGGTACACTCATAAATCAATAGATAACTTGATGATATTTAAAGTAATGCTCAATATTTTGACGCTTTGATTAGCTCATGGAAAGAAGATAGTTGAGTGAAAATATCACCTCAAATAATGTATCAAACTATATTGTGAAGGCAAACATGGAAATTCCTAAAGGATTTGATTAAAAAAAATGCATTCAAGCTTAATATAGTTCCTTGGGAAAAGAATTGATGGAAAGCATAGTTTTGTTTTTCATTGTTTCTATGAAAGTTTAATAGATCTAGGATGCTTAAGAAAACATGGGCATGGTTTGAAAAAAAATCTTGTTGAAAAAATGAGTTGTATATGCTAATTTTGCTAAAGATTGATGCATATGGGGAACAAGGTTATTAGTTATAAGTTGAAAATTTATTTAAGTGAAATCAAGAACTCCTCAAGCACATTACACAGGTCATAGGAAATTCAAGAAATCCATGACACACATTAATGGATTCATTAATCAAGCCCTCCTCATATCAATAATTCGATAGATCCTTCAAAGGTTGATAGGCAGTAGTGGATATGACACTTGGTTTGTCACGATACACAATACATCACTCTGGGATAGGTGGTGGATACATTTCATTGTCTTAATGGGTAGTTTTATGGAGGTCAAGCCTGAATAAAATCTTCAAGCCAAGGGGCCATTAAATGTGCACGATCCTTACGGAAGAAGTTACAAAATATCAATGGCCCTACTAGTTCGATAGTTGTAAAGATATGACCTGAGTAGTGAATGATCATAATATCAGAATGATGGGAACGAGGTTGGAATGGGAAAGTATAAATGGAGGTTGCCCATAGTTGTTTATCCATCAATGACATAGCATAACGAGAGTCAATTATTCAATGGAGTGATTCGGTAGTGTGGACAAATCTAGTGAGGCCTTCATGATGACTCATTTGGACTCTAGCATGGATTTCATCACTTCCTTCATAGCCAAGAAAAGTGGTAAGATAATATCTAAAGCAAGATCACACTTCTCCCTGATGAATGAAAGGCTCGAAAAAATGTAGGATAAGGTGGACCAATCGCAAGACACAGTGGATAACTTGGCTAACAAGTTGTAAATATAGAGTTGACATTTGAAATGACAACAATTAGATTTATGAAGGAAATATACGGAATCATGGATGAATCTCCAAGTGAATCATTGAATGAAATATATAATGAAGAGGCTGGGGTGCAATGTGTGAATGCAACTACTCCTCTGTAGACAGAAGCTGTGAAAATGGAATATGCAAACAATGTTGAAGCATGTTTGAACGGAACTCGTGATATGTCGGCTTAAATGGATGTTGGAGGGGATAGAGTGCAAGGTATTAATATAAATACTCCTCTGCACACAATAGTTAGAAGAGTGGAATATGTAATCAACATTGAAGTAGGCACGAATGGAATTGGTTAGCATTTTGTAGTTAGTTTTATATATGTTTTGCAAATATACAGGAGTCTAGTAGAGACTATAAAATACGTAAGAGATATAATAGTAGAAGGCAGGGTAGGAAAGGGGGTTCTATTTTGAATCTGTGGAATTTTGTATAAGAATAACTTGCTCTAGATGTATAGGTGTTGACCTGCAAATTGGAAATAAATAACTTTCCAATGTTTATCTATACCTATTTCTTAATCATCATAAAATAAGTTGTAGCAATAACTAGACTAAGCAGGAGGAAAATGCCCAAATCACTAGTAATTGTTGGTCATCAGTGGGAAGTCATTTTTAAAAAAAAAATTTACACTTTAACTGGGAAAAATGGCCCGCCCCTCATGACATGTTTCCCTAATTTTTTC
>APFE031045661.1:0-58033 GCA_000404065.3 Pinus taeda
CAATAATAATGGTTTGAAAGATTGGTCTTATTTTTAAAATTGTAAGGTCAATCTTCCTTTTCATTAAGAGCAATCTGTGTCGTTCAAATTTGCGAACTTCAATCAATAATAATTGTTTGAAGGACTGGTCTTATTTTTCAAATTGTAAGGTCAGTCTTCTTTTTCGTCAAGAGCAATCTGAGTCGTTCAAATTTGCGAACTTCTATCCATAAGAATTGTTTGAAAGATTGATCTTATTTTCGAAATTGTAATGTCAGTCTTCTTTTTCATCAAGAGCAATCTGTGTCTTTCAAATTTGTGAATATCTATCAATAAGAATTGTTTGAAAGACTGGTCTTATTTTTCAAATTGTAAGGTCAGTCTTCTTTTTCGTCAAGAGAAATCTATATCGTCAAATTTGTGACTTCTATCAATAAGAATTGTTTGAAAGACTGGTCTGTGTCGTTCAAATTTATGAACTTCTATCAATAAGAATTGTTTGAAAGATTGGTCTTATTTTTCGAATTGTAAGGTCAGTCTCCTTTTTCGATAAGAGTAATCTGTGTCTTTCAAATTTGCGAACTTATATACATAAGAATTGTTTGAAAGATTGGTATTCTTTTTAAAATTGTAAGGTCAATCTCCTTTTTTGTCAAGAGCAATCTGTGTCGTTCAAATTTGCGAACTTCTATCAATAAGCATTGTTTGAAAGACTAATCTTATTTTACTAAAATTGTAAGGACAATATTCTTTTTCGTCAAAAGCAATCTGTGTCGTTCAAATTTGCGAAATTTTATCAATAAGAATTGTTTGAAAGATTGGTCTTGTTTTTCAAATTGTAAGGTCAGTCTTCTTTTTCGTCAAGAGCAATCTATGTCATTCAAATTTGCGAACTTCTATCAATAAGAATTGTTTGAAAGACTGGTCTTATTTTACAAATTGTAAGGTCCGTGTTCTTTTTCGTAAAGAGCAATATATGTTGTTCAAATTTGCGAACATCTATCAATAAGAATTGTTTGAAAGACTGCTCTTATTTCTCAAATTGTAAGGTCAGTCTTCTATTTCGTCAAGAGCAATCTATGTCATTCAATTTTGCGAACTTCTATCAATAAGAATTGTTTGGAAGACTAGTCTTATTTGTCAAATTGTAATGTGAGTCTTCTTTTTCGTCAATAGCAATTTGTGTCGTTCAATTTTGTGAACTTCTATCAATAAGAATTGTTTGAAAGATTGTTCTTATTTTTCAAATTGTAAGGTCAGTCTTCTTTTTCATCAAGAGCAATCTGTGTCGTTCAAATTTGCGAACTTCTATCAATAAGAATTGTTTGAAAGACTGGTATTATTTTTCAAATTGTAAGGTCAGTCTTCTATTTCGTTAAGAGCAATTTGTGTCGTTCAAATTCATGAACTTCTATCAAGAAGAACTATTTGAAAGACTGGTCTTATTTTTCAAATTGTAAGATCAATGTTCATTTTCGTTTAGAGCAATCTAGGTCGTTCAAATTCGTGAACCTCTATCAATAAGAATTGTTTGAAGGACTCGTCTTATTTTTCAAATTGTAAGGTCAGCCTTTTTTTCATTAAGAGCAATCTGTGTCGTTCAAATTCGCAAACTTCTATCAATAAGAATTGCTTGAAGGACTGGTTTTATTTTTCAAATTTTAAGGTCAGTCTTCTTTTTCGCTAAGAGCAATCTGCATCGTCCAAATTCGTGAACTTCTATCATTAAGAATTGTTTGAAAGACTGGTCTTATTTTTCAAATTGTAAGGTTAGTCTTCTTTTTCGTTAAGAGTAATCTGTGTCGTTCAAATTTGTGAACTTCTAAAAGTAAGAATTGTTTGAAAGACTAGTCTTATTTTTCAAATTGTAAGGTCAGTCTTCTTTTTCGTTAAGAGAAATATGTGTTGTTCAAATTTGTGAACTTCTATCAATAAGAATTGTTTGAAAGATCGGTCTTATTTTTCAAATTATAAGGTCAGTCCTCTTTTTCGTCAAGAGCAATCTATATCGTTCAAATTTGCGAACTGATATAAATAAGAATTGTTTGAAAGACTGGTCGTATTTTTCAAATTGTAAGGTCAATCTTCTTTTTCGTCAAGAGCAATCTGTTTCATTCAAATTTTCGAACCGCTATCAATAAGAATTGTTTGAAAGACTAGTCTGGTCTTATTTTTCAAATTGTAAGGTCAGCCTTCGTTTTCGTCAAGAGAAATCTATGTCGTTCAAATTTGCGAACTTCTATCAATAAGAATTGTTTGAAACACCGGTCTGGTCTTATTTTTCAAATTGTAAGGTCAGTCTTCTTTTTCGTCAAGAGCAATCTGTGTCTTTCAAATTTGCAAACTTCTATCATTAAGAATTGTTTGAAAGACTAGTCTTATTTTTCAAATTGTAAGCTCAGTCTTCTTTTTCCTCGAGAGAAAACTGTTTCGTTCAAATTTGCAAATTTTTATCAATAAGAATTGTTTGAAAGACTCGTCCTTTTTTTCAAATTGTAAGGTTAGTCTTCTTTTTCGTGAGGAGCAATTTGTGTCATTCAAATTTGCAAACGTCTATCAATAAGAATTGTTTGAAAGACTGGTCATATTTTTCAAATTGTAAGGTCAGTATTCTTTTACGTCAAAAACAATCTGTGTCGTTCAAATTTTCGAACTTCTATCAATAAGAATTGTTTGAAAGATTGGTCTTACTTTTCAAATTGTAAGGCCAGTCTTCTTTTTCGTCTAGAGCAATCTGTGTCATTCAAATTTTCGAACTTCTATCAATAAGAATTGTTTGAAAGACTGGTCTTACTTTTCAAATTGTAAGGTTAGTCTTCTTTTTTTTCAAGAGAAATTTGTGTTGTTCAAATTTACGAACTTCTATCAAAAGATATGTTTGAAATATTGGTTTATTTCCAAATTGGTAAGGTTAGTCTTCTTCTTGTCAGAAAATCTGTGTCGTTCAAGATTTGTGAATTCATCATAAGATATGTTTGAAGCATTGTCTTATTTTTCAAATTGTAAGTTCGTCTTCTTTATTTCAACAGCTCAAGAGAAATCTGTGTTTTCAACATTTGTGAACTTCTATCGTAATTAATTGTTGAAAAACTAGTGTTACTTTTCAAATTGTAAGGTCAGTCTTCTTTTTCGTACAGAGCAATTTGTGTCGTTCAAATGTGAAAACTTCTATAAATAAGAATTGTTTGATAGACTGGTCTTATTTTTCAAATTGTAAGGTCAGTCTTCTTTTTCGTCAAGGGCAATATGTGTCATTCAAATTTCTGAACTTCTATCAATAAGAATTATTTGAAAAACTGGTCTTATTTTTCAGGTTGTAAGGTCACCCTTCTTTTTCGTCAAGAGCAATCTTTGTCATTCGAATTTGCAAACTTCGAATAATAAGAATTGTTTGAAACACTGGTATTATTTTTCAAATTGTAAGGTCGGTCTTCTTTTTCGTCAAGAGCAATCTGTGTCATCCAAATTTGCCAACTTCTATCAATAAGAATTGTTTGAAAGACTGGTCTTATTTTTCAAATTGTAAGGTCAGTCTTCTTTTTCATCAAGAGCAATTTGTGTCTTTTAAATTTGTGAACTTCTATCAATAAGAATTGTTTGAAAGATTGGTCTTATTTTTCGAATTATAAGGTCAATCTCCTTTTTCGACAAGAGCAATCTATGTGGTTCAAATTGTCGAACTTCTATCAATAAGAATTGTTTGAAAGATTGGTCTTATTTCTTGAATTGTCAGGTCAAACTCCTTTTTCGTCAAGAGAAATATGCGTCGTTGAAATTTACGACCTTCTATCAATAATAATTGTTTGAAAGATTGGTCTTATTTTTAAAATTGTAAGGTCAATCTTCCTTTTCATCAAGAGCAATCTGTGTTGTTCAAATTTGCGAACTTCTGTCAATAAGAATTGTTTGAAGGACTGGTCTTATTTTTCAAATTGTAAGGTCAGTCTTCTTTTTCGTCAAGAACAATCTGAGTCGTTCAAATTTGCGAACTTCTATCCATAAGAATTGTTTGAAAGATTGATCTTATTTTCCAAATTGTAAAGTCAATCTTCTTTTTCATCAAGAGCAATCCGTGTCTTTCAAATTTGTGAATATCTATCTATAAGAATTGTTTGAAAGACTGGTCTTATTTTTCAAATTGTAAGGTCAGTCTTCTTTTTCGTCAAGAGCAATCTGTGTCGTTCAAATTTGTGAACTTCTATCAATAAGAATTGTTTGAAATACTGGTGTTATTTTTCAAAATTTGCGAACTTCTATCAATAAGAATTGTTTGAAAGACTGATCTTATTTTTCAAATTGCAAGCTCAGTCTTTTATTTTGTCAAGAGCGATCTGTGTCGTTCAAATTTGTGAACTTCTATCAATAAGAATTGTTTGAAAGACTAGTCTTATTTTTGAAATTGTACGGTTATTCTTCTTTTTCGTGAAGAGCAATCTATGTCGTTCAAATTTGCAAACTTCTATCAATAAGAATTGTTTGAAAGACTCGTCTGATTTTTCAAATTGTAAGGTCAGTCTTCTTTTTCCTCAAGAGCGAACTGCGTCATTCATATTTGCGAACTTCTATCAATAAGAATTGTTTGGAAGACTGGTCTTGTTTTTCAAATTGTAAGGTCAGCCTTCCTTTTCGTCAAGAGCAATCTGTGTCGTTCAAACTTGTGAAATTATATCAAAAAAAATTGTTTGAAAGACTGGTCTTATTTTTCAAATTGTAAGGACAGTCTTCTTTTTTGTGAAGAGCAATCTGTGTCGTTCAAATTTGAGAACTTATGTTAATAATAATTGTTTGAAAGACTGGTCTTATTTTACAAATTGTATGGTCAGTCTTCTTTTTCGTAAAGAGCAATCTATGTCATTCAAATTTACGAACATCTATCAATAAGAATTTTTTGAAAGACTGGTCTTATTTTTCAAATTGAAAGGTCAATCTTCTTTTTCGTCAAGAGCAATCTATGTCGTTCAAATTTGCAAACTTCTATCAATAATAATTGTTTGAAAAACTGGTCTTACTTTTTAAACTTTAAGGTCAATCTTCTTTTTCGCGAAGAGCAATATGTGTCATTAAAATTTGCGAGCTTCTATTAATATGAATAGTTTGAAAGACTAGTCTGATTTTTCAAATTATAAGGTCAGTCTTCTTTTACGTGAAGAGCAATCTGTGTCGTTCAAATTTGCTAACTTCTGTCAACAAGAATTGTTCGAAAGCCTAGTCTTATTTTTCAAATTCTAAAGTCAGTCTTCTTTTTTGTGAAGAGCAATCTGTGTTGTTCAAGTTTGCGAATTTATGTCAATAAGAATTGCTTGAAATACTGGTCTTATTTTACAAATTGTAAGGTCAGTCCTCTATTTCGTCAAGAGCAATCTCTGTCGTTCAAATTTGCAAACATCTATCAATAAGAATTGTTTGAAAGACTGGTCTTATTTTTCAAATTGTAAGGTCAGTCTTCTTTTTCGTCAAGAGGAATGTGTGTCGTTCAAATTTGTGAACTTTTATCAATAAGAATTGTTTGAATGATTGGTATTATTTCTCAAATTGTAAGGCCAATATTCTTTCTCGTCAAGAGCAATCTGTGTCGTTCAAATTTGTGAACTTCTATCAAAAAAAAAATTTGAAAGACTGGTCTTATTTTTCAAATTGTAAGGCAAGTCTTCTTTTTCGTCAAGAGCAATGTGTGTCGTTCAAATTTGCGACCTTTAATCAATAAGAATTGTTTGAAAGAATGGTATTATTTCTCAAATTATAAGTTCAGTATTCTTTCTCGTCAAGAGCAATCTGTGTCACTCAAAATTGCGAACTTCTATCAATAAGAATTTTTCGAAAGACTAGTCTTAGTTTTCAAATTGTAAGGTCAGTCTTCTTTTTCATCAAGATCAATCAGTGTCATTCAAAATTGTGAAATTCTATCAATAAGAATTGTTTGAAACATTGGTCTTATTTTTCAAATTGTAAGGTCAGTCTTCTTTTACGTGAAGAGCAATCTGTGTTGTTCAAATTTGCGAACTTCTATCAATAAGAATTGTTTGAAATACTGGTCTTATTTTTCAAATTGTAAGGTCAATCTTCTTTTTCGTCAAGAGAAATTTGTGTCATTCAAATTTGAAAACTTCTATTAACAAAAATTGTTTGTAAGACTGGTCTTATTTTTCAAATTGTAAGGTCAGCCATCTTTTTCATCTAGAGGAATCTTTGTCATTCAAATTTGCGAACTTCTATCAATAAGAATTGTTTGAAAGACTAGTCTTATTTTTCAAATTGTATGGTCAGTCTTCTTTTTCGTTAAGAGAAAACTCTGTTGTTCAAATTTGCGAACTTCTATCAATAAGAATTGTTTGAAAGAGTGGTCTTATTTTTCAAATTGGATGGTCAATCTTCTTTTTTGTTAAGAGTAATCTGTGTCGTTCAAATTTTCGAACTTCTATCAATAAGAATTGTTTGAAACAGTGGTCTTATTTTTCAAATTGTAAGATTAGTCTTCCTTTTCGTCAAGAGCAATCTGTGTCGTTCAAATTTGTGAACTTCTATCAATAACAATTGTTTCAAAGACTAGTCTTATTTTTCAAATTGTAAGGTCAGTCTTCTTTTTCGTCAAGAGCAATCTGTGTCGTTCAAATTTTGGAATTTCTATCATTAAGAATTGTTTGAAGGACTGGTCTTATTTTTCTAATTGTAAAGTCAGTCTTCTTTTTTGTCAAGAGCAATCTATGTCGTTCAAATTTGTAAACTTCTATCAATAAGAATTATTTGAAAGGTTGGTCTTATTTTTCAAATTGTAAGGTCAGCCTTCTTTTTCGTCAAGAGCAATCTTTGTCGTTCAAATTTGCGAACTTCTATCAATAATAATTGTTTGAAAGAGTGGTCTTATTTTTCAAATTGTAAGGTCAATCTTCCTTTCCAACAAGAGCAATCTGTGTTGTTCAAATTTTTGAACTTCTATCATTAAGAATTGTTTGAAGTACTGGTCTTATTTTTCTAATTGTAAAGTTAGTCTTCTTTTCCGTCAATAGAAATCTGTGTCGTTCAAATTTGTGAACTTCTATCAGTAAGAATTATTTGAAAGGCTAGTCTTATTTTTCAAATTGTAAGGTTAGCCTTCTTTTTCATCAAGAGCAATCTTTATCATTCAAGTTTGCGAACTTCTATCAATAAGACTTGTTTGAAACACTGGCATTATTTTTCAAATTGTAAGGTTTGTCTTATTTTTCGTCAAGAACAATCTGTGTCGTCCAAATTTTTGAACTTCTATCCATAAGAATTGTTTGAAAACTGGTCTTATTTTTCAAATTGTAAGGTAAGTCTTCTTTTTCGTGAAGCTCAATCTGTGTCGTTCAAATTTGCGAACTTCTATCAATAAGAATTGTTTGAAAGACTAGTCTTATTTTTCAAATTGTAAGGACAGTCTTCTTTTTCATCAAGAGCAATATGTGTCGTTCAAATTTGTGAACTTCTATCAATAAGGATTGTTTGAAGGACTGATCTTATTTTTTGAATTGTAAGGTTAGCCTTCTTTTTCGTCAAGAGCAATCTGTGTCATTCAAATCTGCGAAGTTCTATCAATAAGAATTGTTTGAAAGATTGGTCTTATTTTTCGAATTGTAAGTTCAGTCTTCTTTTTCATCAAGAGCAATCTGTGTCGTTCAAATTTGTGAGCTTCTATCAATAAGTATTATTTGAAATGCTGGTCTTATTTTTCAAATTGTATGTTCAGCCTTCTTTTTCGTCAAGAGCAATTCGTGTTGTTCAAATTTTTGAACTTCTATCAATAAGAATTGTTTGAAAGACTGGTCTTATTTTTCAAATTGTAAGGTTAGTCTTCTTTTCCATCAAGAGCAATATGTGTCGTTCAAATTTATGAACTTCTATCAATAATAATTGTTTGAAAGATTGGTGTTATTTTTCGAATTGTAAGGTTAGTCTCCTTTTTCGACAAGAGCAATCTGTGTCTTTCAAATTTGCGAACTTATATCCATAAGAATTGTTTGAAAGATTGGTATTCTTTTTCGAATTGTAAGGTCAATCTCCTTTTTTGTCAAGAGCAATCTGTGTCGTTCAAATTTGTGAACTTCTATCAATAAGAACTGTTTGAAAGACTAATCTTATTTTACTAAAATTGTAAGGACAATATTCTTTTTCGTCAAGAGCAATCTGTGTTGTTCAAATTTGCGAACTTTTATCAATAAGAATTGTTTAAAAGATTGGTCTTGTTTTTCAAATTGTAAGGTCAGTCTTCTTTTTCGTCAAGAGCAATCTATGTCATTCAAATTTGCGAACTTCTATCAATAAGAATTGTTTGAAAGATTGGTCTTATTTTACAAATTGTAAGGTCAGTGTTCTTTTTCATAAAGAGCAATATATGTCGTTCAAATTTGTGAACATCTATCAATAAGAATTGTTTGAAAGACTGCTCTTATTTCTCAAATTGTAAGGTCAGTCTTCTATTTCGTCAAGAGCAATCTATGTCGTTCAATTTTGCGAACTTCTATCAATAAGAATTGTTTGAAAGACTAGTCTTATTTGTCAAATTGTAATGCCAGTCTTCTTTTTCGTCAATAGCAATTTGTGTCATTCAATTTTGCAAACTTCTATCAATAAGAATTGTTTCAAAGATTGTTCTTATTTTTCAAATTGTAAGGTCTGTCTTCTTTTTCATCAAGGGCAATGTGTGTCGTTCAAATTTGCGAACTTCTATCAATAAGAATTGTTTGAAAGACTGGTATTATTTTTCAAATTGTAAGGTCAGTCTTCTATTTCGTTAAGAGCAATTTGTGTCGTTCATATTCATGAACTTCTATCAAGAAGAACTGTTTGAAAGACTAGTATTATTTTTCAAATTGTAAGATCAATGTTCATTTTCGTTTAGAGCAATCTAGGTCATTCAAATTCGTGAACCTCTATCAATAAGAATTGTTTGAAGGACTGGTCTTATTTTTCAAATTGTAAGGTCAGAATTTTTTCATTAAGAGCAATCTGTGTCGTTCAAATTCGCAAACTTCTATCAATAAGAATTTCTTGAAGGACTGGTTTTATTTTTCAAATTTTAAGGTCAGTCTTCTTTTTCGCTAAGAGCATTCTGCATCGTCCAAATTCGTGAACTTCTATCATTAAGAATTGTTTGAAAGACTGGTCTTATTTGTCAAATTGTAAGGTTAGTCTTCTTTTTTGTTAAGAGCAGTCTGTGTCGTTCAAATTTACGAACTTCTATCAGTAACAATTGTTTGAAAGACTAGTCTTATTTTTCAAATTGTAAGGTCAGTCTTCTTTTTCGTTAAGAGCAATCTGTATCATTCAAATTTGTGAACTTCTATCAGAAAGAATTGTTTGAAAGACTTGTCTTATTTTTCAAATTGTAAGGTCAGTGTTCTTTTTTGTTAAGAGCAATTTTTGACGTTCAAATTTGCAAACTTCTATTAGTAAGAATTGTTTGAAAGTTTGGTCTTATTTTTCAAATTGCAAGGTCAGTCTTCTTTTTCGTTAAGAGCAATCTGTGTCGTTCAAATTTTCGAACTTCTATTAATAAGAATTGTTTGAAAGACTGGTTTTATTTTTCAAATTGTAACGTTAGTCTTTTTTCGTTAAGTGCAATCTGTGTCGTTCAAATTTGCAAACTTCTTTCAATAAGAATTGTTTGAAAGACTAGTCTTATTTTTCAAATTGTAAGGTCTGTCTTCTTTTTCATCAAGACCAATCTGTGTCATTCAAATTTGTGAACTTCTATCAATAAGAATTGTTTGAAAGACTGGTCTTATTCTTCAAATTGTAAGGTCAGTGTTCTTTATCGTCAAGAGAAATCTATGTCGTTTAATTTGTGAACTTCTATCAAGAAGAATTGTTTTAAAGACTGGTCTTATTTGTCAAATTGTAATGTCGGTCTTCTTTTTCGTTAATAGCAATTTGTGTCGTTCAATTTTGTGAACTTCTATCAATAATAATTGTTTGAAAGACTGGTCGTATTTGTCAAATTGTAATTTCAGTCTTCTTTTTCGTCAATAGCAATTTGTTTCGTTCAATTTTGTGAACTTCTATCAATAAGAATTGTTTGAAAGACTGTTCTTATTTTTCAAATTGTAAGGTCGGTGTTTTTTTTCGTCAAGAGCAATCTGTGTCGTTCAAATTTGTGAACTTCTATCAATAAGAATTGTTTGAAGGAAAAGACTTATTTTTCGAATTTTAAGGTCAGTCTTCTTTTTTGTCAAGAGCAATCTGTGTCATTCAATTTGTGAACTTCTATCAATAAGAATTGATTGAAAGACTGGTCTTATTTTTTGAATTGTGGTCAGTCTTCTTTTTCATCAAGAGCAATCTGTGTCGTTCAAATTTGTGAACTTCTATCAATGAGAATTGTTTGAAAGACTGGTCTTATTTTTCAAATTGTAAGGTCAATCTTATTTTTCGTCAAGACCAATCTGTTTCATTCAAATTTGCGAACTTCTATCAATAAGAATTGTTTGAGAGACTAGTCTTATTTTTCAAATTGTAAGGTCAGTCTTATTTTTCGTCAATACCAATTTGTGTCATTCCAATTTGCGAACTTCTATCAATAAGAATTGTTTGAAACACTGGTCTTATTTTCCAAATTGTAAGGTCAGTCTTCTTTTTCATCAAGGGCAATCTGTGTCGTTCAAATTTGCGAACTTCTATCAGTAAGAATTGTTTGAAAGACTGGTCTTATTTTTCAAATTGTAAGGTCAGTCTTCTTTTTTGCTAAGAGCAATCTGTGTCATTCAAATTTGCAAACTTATATCAATAAGAATTGTTTGAAAGACTGGTCTTATTTTTCAAATTGTAAGGTTAGTCTTCTTTTTTGTCAAGAACAATCTGTGTCGTTCAAATTTGTGAACTTCTATAAATAAGAATTGTTTGAAAGACTGGTCTTATTTTTCAAATTTTAAGTTCAGTCTTCTTTTTCATCAAGAGCAATCTGTGTCGTTCAAATTGTGAACTTCTATCAGCAAGAATTGTTTGAAAGATTGGTGTTATTTTTCAAATTGTGAGGCCAGTCTTCTTTTTCATCAAGACCAATCGGTGTCGTTCAAATTTGTGAACCTCTGTCAATAAGAATTGTTTGAAAGACTGGTCTTATTTTACAAATTGTAAGGCTAGTTTTCTTTTTCGTTAAGAGAAATCTATGTCGTTCAAATTTACAAACATCTATGTTGGAAATAATACTGAGAGGGGGGGTGAATCAGTATTATCAAATTATTTCCAATTTATACAAACATTTGCAGATCTGACTATTAAAACTTGCATATACCTTCCAGACTTATAATTTAAATTATTCTTCAGATGTTGGTCATTAATTTGTATGTCAGAACCATATAATAATGAACAGGAACACACACAAAAATAGACAGTCACACCAAAGAACACAAGATGTAAGGTGGAAAACCCAATGTGGGTGAAAACCACCTGCTCCAATATGTCTCTGTATTCTTTCAATGAGAAACTTCTTTTTACAATGATTTTGTACTAGTGCAGTCCTTTACCAGTACGCAGGCTACAACCTGTAGAGAGCTACAACCCTCTCTCGTTTTCCAGCTTCTCCCAGAAGGAAGCTACAACCCCCTTAGCTCTTGTACTAGTTGAGATACTAGTACGTAGGTGTTGACCTACAGAAGGTTGCAACCTTCTCTTTTCTTCCAGGGACCACGTTTCATAAATTTTCAGACTGGATCCATGAACATAAAACAAACATCAAGTATATGTGCATCAATCAATCTCCTAGCGACTGAATCAACCAATAACTTCTCAGAATGTAGTAACCAGAAAACAACACCAATTATGAGCCCAGAACACTGTAGCAATAGACAAAAGAAGCTAAAATATATTTCAAGAAAAGTCCGTAACTTCACCAATAGAAACCTACAGATATCCGCACTTCTGATGTGTCAAACTTGTGCACCTCCGCACCTGAGTTGTGTCTCACCTGCACACCTCCACACCTGCACTCTATCTAGCTTGCGCATCTTCACAACTGACCTGTCTATGGTATGCGCACCTGCGTTGTGTCTCACCTACGAACCTCCGGGTATAGACGATTTATCAGTCCTCAAATATACCCCTGACTGTCAAATCTGATCATGCGCCAAAGAGATCTCGACCCATCAGTAGAATTGTCTTCTAATGCTTAGGTCTCTCCTTGATTCAGGTCCAGCTATAACTCACCAACAAATCACTAGAATTTCAGATCTTGTTCTTCTTAAGATATTCAACACACTTGTGTTCAGCTAAATTATCTCATTTCCTTTTTATAACCTAGGCCACCATGGTCCAAAACCATTGAGATCCAATACTAGGGACCTAAAACCTAGTTTCAATATTTTAGATGCAAAACCACGGACCAAAACCATAGCAACAAAAACGTCAGACTAAATACCAAGGACAAAACATAAGATTTTCTTTGTGCGCATTTTTCTCTGCATGAAATTCCATGCACTTTAGGTTCACATGTTTTGTTTGGAACACCTACGAACATGTTCGCACCTGTTCAACGGTGCACCTGCGGAACCAGCTGAGGACCACAGCGTTGTGAACAGGAACCTGCGGAGATCTCATTTTCTTCATTCTTTGAGTCTGATCATCAATTCTTTGCTATTGACCTACTTCACTATGATCTGTCACATCTAATATCCCTTCTGTAGATTCATCTAGTTATATAAATAAGAGAGTTGTTCTTCTACGAGTGGGTTGCCATCAAGTACAACACATGCATCATAATGCCAACAATCTCCCCCTTTGGACTTGATGGCAACAACACAAAATCACTCTCCCCCTTTGACATCAAGGGCAAACAGTGTACCAAGATATTCTCTTTTCTTGATAAGCATTCCGTTGTCCATACTCCCCCTGAGTACCTGCTAAAATCTTTGAATGAGCTCCCCCTTTGTGTATGCCAAGGTGTACCAATCTGTCCATGCTCCCTCTGAGTACATGTTGAAATCTCTGCTCTGCTAAAGTGTGTTGTTCATGCTCCCCCTGACTATAAGCAAGGTCTGCAAAAAGAACATGACTCCATATATCATAAGAGACCCTCCTATCATCAAAGACTCATACGTACTTCCATCTCCCAACCAAGCGGGAATTGAATAATCTGATACACCATGAATTGACACATGACTCAACAAAAACATTATTGCATCCATCCCAGGCATAGTGGGGAAACCAAGATAGGCTGTTACATGAACTTGATAAGAAGAAAATACAAGACATAGAGACGAAATTTCTACAACAAGACTATGATAGATATCAACAACTAATCATCAGCAACATCTGATAGTCATCATTTAGACTAGCAACTATGATCTCCTTCTGCACTTGTTTCACCTGAAACCAACAACAAGTTGTGGAATTGATCCAAGATAATGCCAACAATGCATTATTAGAAGAATATATGCTCCCCCTGAACCTGTGCCAGATGGTCTCTGACAGACCCATATCGAACTCTTCTCATCCTTGCTTTTCTTCAAGTCGATTGTACCAGCGTATGTACGCATATACCTAATATGAAACACGTGTACAAGAATCTCTGAAAGATTCAACAATGAGATGATGCGTCAATTACCCCCAGCTTCTGTTTGAGGTATTCAAATTTCTCCCTAGGTAGAGGTTTGGTGAGTATATCAGCAACTTGTTCCTTGGAGGGAACATACTCCAATTTGACCTTTTGTTCAAGCACTTGTTCCCTTAGAAAATGATACTTGATAGGTATGTGCTTAGTCTTTGAATGCATGACAGGATTTTTTGAAATATTGATTGCACTTGTATTATCATAGAAGATGGAGATAGGTGGAGTACAGGTGATTTGAAAATCTTGCAAAGTTTGCATCATCCAAAGAAGTTGTGTGCATCAAGATGCAACAGCCACATATTCTGCTTCGGCTGTAGATAAAGAAATTGAACTTTGTTTCTTACTAAACCAAGATACTAATCTGGACCCCATAAAGAATGCACCACCACTTGTGCTTTTTCTGTCATCCACTCTTCCTACCCAATATGCATCTGTATATGCATGAAGTGTGAGATTTGCATCTCTAGGATACCATAAGCCATAGTTTTGTGTTCCTTGAAGATATTTAAAGATCCTCTTGACTGCTTGAAGATCTGCTTCCTTTGGATTAGCCTGAAATCTGCCAACTATTCCCACTGCATGCATGATGTCTGGCCGAGTTCCTGTCAGATAGAGTAGACTGCCAATCATGGATCTATAGGTTGGTTGATGTACTGCTGCTGATTCATCATTAGCATTGAGGCTACATCCTGTTACCATAGGGGTACATACTGGTTTCGAGTCTTTCATGCCATATTTCTTCAAGATCTGCTTTAGGTACTTGGTTTGTGATAAAAAGATACCATCTTTATTTTGTTGGAATTGTAAACCAAGGAAGTATGTCAGCTCACCAAGCAAGGAAATTTCAAATTTTTTTGCATCACCAAAGCAAAGTTTTGACTCATGGTTTCTTCATTGCTACCAAAAATGATATCATCAACATACAAAACAAGTATCAACAACTTATCATTGTCAATTTTTATATATAGATTGCTATCTGCTCAGCCTTTTGAGAAACCTTGTTGATGGAGGTATTTGTCTAGATGATAGTACCATGCCCTTGGAGCCTGTTTAAGACCATAGAATGCCTTTTTATGTCTACATACAAGTTGTGGATCATTTCCAAAGATGAATCCATCTGGTTTCTCAATATATACTTCTTCTTCTAGGTCCCCATTCAGAAAGGAAGATTTTACGTCCATCTGAAATACTTTGAACTTCTGAAAGCTAGAGAGAGCAAGGAACATCCTTATAGCCTCAAGTATGGAAACTGGTGCAAAAGTTTCTTCAAAGTCTATGCCTTCTTGTTGCGCATACCCTTTACAAAAAGGTCTTGCCTTATTTCTAACCACATCTCCATTTTCATTTAGCTTATTTTTGAAAATCCATTTTTTCCCTATGACATTCTTATCTTTTGGTCTAGGAACCAACTCCCAAGTGTTATTCTTTTCAATCTGCTCGAGTTCTTCGTCCATGGTCTTGACCCAACATTCATCTTTGCAAGCCTCTCTTACATTTTTTGGTTCAGTGGAGGAGAGCAATGCTAGATAGCTTGAAGCTTCTGAAATGGTTCTTCTTGTTTGTACACCTGCCTCATTTTGCCCCAAAATTTGAGATTCCGGATGATTCTTCTGAACGTATCTGGATGGAGTCTTCTCTTCAATCCTTATCTATTCTTCCGGTGCCTCATGGGTTTCTTCTTCGTCATGAATTTGATTTGATGTTGACGGATAGTCTTCGTCATCTTCGAATTCTTTAGATTTTACTTGTCTAGGAGTGCTTCCTTCTTCATCAACCACTACATCAATGCTTTCAACAATTTTTCCAAGCCTTTTATTGTAACATTTGTAATATTTGTTATGGGGAGAGTAGCCAAGTAAAATGCCTTCATCTGCTCTAGGTTCAAACTTGCCAAGATTTTCATCAGTCCTTTTAACGTAGCATTTGCTTCCAAAAATTTTGAAGTATTTTACCGTGGGAGTCTTACCATACCAAAGTTCATGAGGAGTCTGAGTGTTGTTTACTCGGACGTTTGTCTTGTTGAGGATAGTAATGGCGGCAAATGTGGCTTCACCCCAGAAGGTTGCAGGAGTTCTAGACTCATCAAGCATAGCACGAGCCATTTGTTGAACCGTTTTGTTCATCCTTTCCACTACTCCATTTTGTTGAGGAGTCCTTGCAGCTAAGAATTCCCTTCTTATTCCATGTTCTTCACAAAAATCGAAGAATTCATCGGAGGTAAATTCCCCTCCTTGATCGGATCTGAGACATTTGATTCTCCGATCTGATTCGTTTTCAACCAAAGCTTTGAATGACTTGAACTTTTCGAAGGCTTCATCTTTATACTTCATGAGTCCTATCCAACACATCCTTGAAAATTCATCAATGAACCATATGAAGTACTCTTCTCCTCGAGGTGACCTCTTCCTAGTTGGACCACATATATCAGTGTGAACAAGTTCAAGTGGCCTGCTAGTTGATCCTTCCTTCTTAGGAAAATTAGTTCTGGTTTTCTTACCAAATTGACATGATTTGCATATTGTATTGTCTGGAATTCTGATGTGAGGAAGATCATGAACCACCTGATATTTGAATGCTTTCCTTATCTGGGAGAAGCTACGATGCCCCAATTTGTTGTGCCATAGCCAGTGTTCATCATTCTTGCTTAGATAGCATTGTTTTTCCCCTTCTTTGAATATGTATAAATTATTTGGAGTTCTTGTGCCTTTGATCACTGTTTTTCCTGTGTCAAGCTCACGAACAATACATCCATTTGATCTAAATATTACCTCAGTTCCTTGATTGCACATTTGACTAACACTCAATAGATTATGCTTTAAGCCATCAACATACATAACATTTCCAGCTTTGACTTTCTTTTTCAACTGAGCAGAATATTTACCTTTTATGAATGCAGGGGTGTCATTTACAAATGAGACCTTCTTTTCCCTTTCTAAGGCAGTATATGACTAAAGTTTTTCTTTATTACCTGTCATATGTTTTGAGCATCCACTGTCAATGTACCATTGATTTTCCTGTCCTTCCGCATATAAGGCTATCCCACATCTTTCTGGTTGTCATTCTTTCTTTTTCCATGTTTTGGAACTCAGTAAAGCTGGCTCTTTTTGAGTTGTTTGCCGAAACCTGCTTCTGCATTTAGAGCCTTCATAACTGAAATTGTTACAGATAGAACATTCTATTTCATTTTCAAGAGTAGAGAAGTTATTGTAGGTTCTTTTCATGATTCCTGTCATACTCCTTTGTTTTTGAGATTCCCTAGTCATGATGGTCTTATAGGCAACACATTGAGTAGCTTTATGACCAAAGTTATGACAAGAGAAACATTGGCCATTGAAGAAATTCCTACGATTATCAAATCTACCAACCATATGACTGTAGTTTCCATTGACATCCATTCTTGGGCCAAAATGATTTACCTGTGGTCGATTGAAGCTTTTGTTCATCCTTGAAGTAGATTGCCCCCAATCTACTTAGTAATTTTCATTATGCTTTTTTTGTTGATTGTCAACTTGTTCACTTCTCCTTGTTGCATCAAGATAACTTTTGGAGGTGGATGGCTTTTGCGCTTGCTTCTGAGCTTGAGATGCTTCTTCAGAATATCTAAGACCTATCTTGATTAGAGGAGAATGTTGCACTTTGATAATCTCATCTAAAGTTTCAGATCCTTTAGCAAATTTGAGATTAAGGGCTTTTGTTTTCTTAATTTCTTTTCTAAGTCCCACAATTTCACATTCTAACTCTTCATTGTGTTTATCTTTTTTAGCAAGTTGGAATGTTAGAGTATCTATAATCATATTCTTTTCCTCTAAACACACCTTCAGTTTAGATATTTCTTCATAAAGACCTTCTTCATTTATAGCATCCAAAAAATCATCATCTTCAAAAGCCATCAAAAGTCTATTATCATTACCTTGTTCATCTTCATCACTATTTGACAATCCATCACTATCTTCATGCGTGTAATAGCTCTTCTTATTTACATTCTGTTTTATGTTCCATCTAACAGGTTTCTTACCTTTGTCCAGTTTATCTTTATGAGGACATTTTGCAACATAATGACCGAATCTACCACAAGCAAAGCATTTGAAAGGCAGCTTACCTCTAAATCTTCCAGTTCCCCGTTGAAGGTTCTTGACAAAATTTGATTCTTCCTCTTCTTATGACATATGTCCTAACTCATAGTAATCTCCTTTTCCTGAAGCCTTGAATGCAGCTTCTCTCCTATCTGATGATCCTCCTTTTCTCATTTCGTAAGCAGTTAGAATTACGTGCAGCTATGACATGGTAAGGTTCTGTAGATTCTACTTTTCTTCTATGGCAGAAACTTTTGAGTCAAACTTGGGAGACAAAGATCTTAGAACCTTTTCAACCACAATAACTTCTTTTATTCTTCACCCAAGTTTTTCATACAATTTACGATCTCATCTATACGTAGGAAATAGCTAGCCGCACTTTCATCACTATGCATTCTGGGACTTTCATATTTAATTCTAAGAGTTTGTAATTTTTCTCGTTTTACCTGTTCATCTCCTTCATAGCTTAGAACGATCTTGTCCCATATTTATTTTACACTTTTTAGCTGCATAACCTTCACGAATTATAATTGAGATAGACTTCCTAATAGAGTATTGATAGCTTTTGCATTTGTTTCATTCTAATTCTTACCAGCTGCATCTATAGGAGTTGCTGATGGAAATGTGTATCCTGTTTCCACAATATCCCAAACTTCTGTACCAAGAGATTGAAGATAGGCAGTGATTCTTACCTTCCAATAGATGAAGTTGCTCCCATCAAAAACCGGTGGCCTGATAGATGCTTCCTTTTCGTAGTAGCTCATGATCATGCGCCAAAGAGATCTCGACCCATCAGTAAAACTGTCTTCTAATGCTGAGGTCTCTCCTTGATTCAGGTCCAGCTATAACTCACCAAAAGATCACCAGAATTTCAGATCTTGTTCTTCTTAAGATATTCAACACACTTGTGTTCAGCCAAATGATCTCCTTTCGTTTTTATAGCCTAGGCCTTACTCAAACCATGGTCCAAAACCATTGAGATCCAATACTAGGGACCCAAAACCTGGGTTCAATATTTTAGATGCAAAACCATGGACCAAAACCATAGGACAAAAACGTTGGACTAAATAGCAAGGACAAAACATAAGATTTTCCTTGTGCACGTTTTTCTTTGCATGAAAGTCTGTGCACTTTAGGTTCTCACTTTTTGTTTGGAACACCTGCGAACATGTCCGCACCTGTTCAACAGCACACCTACAGAACCAGCCGAGGACCGCAGCTTTGTGAACAGGATCTTACGGAGATCTCATTTTCTTCATTCCTTGAGTCTGATCATCAATTCTTTGCTACTGATCTACTTCACTATGATCTGCCACATCTGATATCTCTTTTGTAGATTCATCCAGTTATATAACTAAGAGAGTTATTCTTCTACGAGTGGGTTTCCATCAAGTACAACACATGCATCATAATGCCAACAATCTATCAATAAGAATTGTTTGAAATACTGGTCTTATTTTTCGAATTGTAAGGTCAGTCTTCTTTTTCGTCAAGAGCAATGTGTGTCGTTCAAATTTGCGAACTTCTATCAATAAGAATTGATTGAAAAACTAGTCTTATTTTCCAAACTGTAAGGTCAGTCTTCTTTTTCATCAAGAGCAATCTGTGTCGTTCAAATTTGCGAACTTCTATCAATGAGAATTGTTTGAAAGACTGGTCTTATTTTTCAAATTGTAAGGTCAGTCATCTTTTTCTTCAAGAGAAATCTTTGTCGTTCAAATTTGAGAACTTCTATCAATAAGAATTGTTTGAAATACTGGTCTTATTTTTCAAATTGTAAGGTCAATCTTATTTTTCGTCAAGACCAATCTGTTTCGTTCAAATTTGCAAACTTCTATCAATAAGAATTGTTTGAAAGACTAGTCTTATTTTTAAAATTGTAAGGTCAGTCTTATTTTTCGTCAAGACCAATTTGTGTCATTCAAATTTGTGAACTTCTATCAATAAGAATTGTTTGAAAGACTGGTCTTATTTTTCAAATTGTAAGGTCAGTCTTCTTTTTCGTCAAGAGAAATCTGTGTCGTTCAAATTTGTGAACTTCTATCAATAAGAATTGTTTGAAAGAATGGTCTTATTTTTCAAATTGTAAGGTTTGTCTTCTTTTTCGTCAAGAGCAATCTATGTCGTTCAAATTTGCGAACTTCTATCCATAAGAATTGTTTGAAGGACTGGGCTTATTTTCCAAATTATAAGGTCAGTCTTCATTTTTGTCAAGTGCAATCTGTGTCGTTCAAATTTGCGAACTTATTGCAATAAGAAATTGTTTGAAAGACTGGTCTTATTTTTCAAATTGTAAGGTCAGTCTTCTTTTTCGTCAAGACCAATCTTTGTCGTTCAAATTTGCGAACTTCTATTAATAGGAATTGTTTGAAAGACTGGTTTTATTTTTCAAATTGTAAGGTCTATCTTCTTTTTCTTTAAGAGCAATCTGTGTCGTTCAAATTTGCGAACTTCTATCAATAAGAATTGTTTGAAAGAATGCTCTTATTTTTCAAACTATAAGTTCAGTCTTCTTTTTCATTAAGAGCAATCTGTGTAGTTCAAATTTTTGAACTTCTATTAGTAAGAATTGTTGGACAGACTGGTCTTCTTTTTAAAATTGGAAGGTCAGTCTTCTTTTTCGTCAAGAGCAATCTGTGTCATTAAAATTTACGAACTTCTATCAGTAGAAATTGTTTCAAGGACTGGTCTTATTTTTCAAATTGTAAGGTCAGTCTTCTTTTTCGTCAAGAGAAATATATGTCGTTCAAATTTCCGAACTTCTATCAATAAGAGTTGTTTGAAAGACTGCTCTTATTTTTCAAATTGTAAGGTCAGTCTTCTTTTTCGTCAAGAGCAATCTGTGTAGTTCAAATTTGTGAACTTCTATCAATAATAATTGTTTGAAAGATTGGTATTATTTTTCAAATTGTAAGGTCAGTCTTCTTTTTCTCCAGGAGAAATCTATGTCGTTCAAATTTGTAAACTTCTATCAATAAGAAATGCTTGAAAGACCGGTATTATTTTTCAAATTTTAGTTTAGTCTTCTTCTTCGTCAAGAGCAATCTTTGTCGTTCAAGTTTGCGAACTTCTATTAATAAGAATTGTTGGAAAGACTGGTCTTATTTTTCAAATTGTAAGGTCAGTGTTCTTTTTCGTCAAGAGAAATATGTGTTGTTCAAATTTGCGAACTTCTATCAATAAGAGTTGTTTGAAAGACTAGTCTTCTTTTTCAAATTGTAAACTCAATCTTCTTATTCGTCAAGAGCAATCTGTGTCGTTCAAATTTGCGAACTTCTATCAGTAATAATTGTTTGAAAGCCTAGTCTTATTTTTCAAATTGTAAGGTCAATATTCTTTTTCGTTAAGAGCAATCTGTGTCGCTCAAATTTGCGAACTTCTATTAGTAAGAATTGTTTGAAAGACTGGTCTTATTTTTCAAATGGTAAGTTCAATCTTCTTTCTTCGCTAAAAGAAATCTGTGTCGTTCAAATTTGCAAACTTCTATCAATAAGAATTGTTTGAAAGACTGGTTTTATTTTTCAAATTGTAAGGTCAATCTTCTTTTTCATTAAGAGCAATCTGTGTCATTCAAATTTGTGAACTTCTATTAGTAAGAATTTTTTGAAAGACTGGTCTTATTTTTCAAATTGTAAGGTTAGGGTTCTTTTTCATTAAGAGCAATCTGTGTCATTAGAATTTTCGAACTTCTATCAGTAAGAATTGTTTGAAAGACTAGTCTTACTTTTCAAATTGTAAAGTCAGTCTTCTTTTTCGTTAACAGCAATCTGTGTCATTCAAATTTGCGAACTTCTATCAATTTCAAATTTTAAGGTCAGTCTTCTTTTTCGTTAAGAGAAATCCGTGTTGTTCAAATTCGCAAACTTCTATCAAGAAGAATTGTTTGAAATACTGGTGTTATTTTTCAAATTGTAAGGTCAGTCTTCATTTTCGTTTAGAGCAATCTGTGTCGTTCAAATTCGCGAACCTCTATTAATAAGAATTGTTTGAAAGACTGGTCTTATTTTTCAAATTGTAAGGTCAGTCTTCTTTTTCGTTAAGAGCAATCTGTGTCGTTCAAATTTGGGAACTTCTATCAGTAAGAATTATTTGAGAGACTGGTCTTACTTTTCAAATTGCAAGGTCAGTCATCTTTTTCGTTAAGAGCAATCTGTGTCGTTCAAATTTGGGAACTTCTATTAATACGATTGTTTGAAAGAATGGAATTATTTTCAAATTGCAAGGTCAGTCTTCTTTTTCGTTAAGATAAATCTGTGTCGTCCAAATTTGCGAACTTCTTTCAATAATAATTGTTTGCAAGACTGGCCTTATTGATCAAATTGTAAGGTCAGTCTTCTTTTTCGTCAAGACCAATCTGTGTCGTTCAAATTTACGAACTTCTATTAATAAGAATTGTTTGAAAGACTAGTTTTATTTTTCAAATTGTAAGGTCCGACTTCTTTTTCTTCAAGAGCAATTTGTGTCGTTCAAATTTGCGAGTTTCTGTCACTAAGAATTTTTTGAAAGAATGCTCTTATTTTTCAAATTGTAAGGTCAGTCTTCTTTTTCATCAAGAGAAATATGTGTCATTCAAATTTTTGAACTTCTATCAATAAGAATTGTTTGAAAGACTGGTCTTATTTTTCAAATTGTAAGGAAAGTCTTCCTTTTTGTTAAGAGCAATCTGTGTCGTTAAAATTTGCGAACTTATATCAGTGGAAATTGTTTCAAGGACTGGTCTTATTTTTCAAATTGTAAGGTCAATCTTGTTTTTCGTCAAGAGAAACATGTGTTATTCAAATTTGCAAACCTCTATCAATAAGAGTTGTTTGAAATACTACACTTATTTTTCAAATTGTAAGGTCAGTCTTCTTTTTCGTCAAGAGAAATCTGTGTCGTTCAAATTTGTGAACTTCTATCACTAATAATTGTTTGAAAGACTGGTATTATTTTTCAAATTGTAAGGTCAGGCTTCTTTTTCTTCAAGAGCAATTTATGTCGTTCAAATTTGCGAACTTCTATAAATAAAAATGCTTGAAAGTCTAGTATTATTTTTCAAATTGTAAGGTCAGTCTTCTTCTTCGTCAAGAGAAATCTTTGTCGTTCAAGTTTGCGAACTTCTATTAATAAGAATTGTTTGAAAGACTGATCCTATTTTTCAAATTGTAAGGTCATTCTTCTTTTTCGTTAAGAGAAATCTATGTCGTTCAAATTTGCGAACTTCTATCAATACGAGTTTTTTGAAAGACTGGTCTTATTTTTCAAATTGTAAGATCAGTCTTCTTTTTCGTCAAGAGAAATCTATGTCGTTCAAATTTGCGAACTTCTATCAATATGAGTTGTTTGAAAGACTGGTCTTATTTTTCAAATTATAAGGTCAGTCTTCTATCGGTAGAAATCGTTTCAAGGACTGGTCTTATTTTTCAAATTGTAAGGTCAGTCTTCTTTTTCTTCAAGGGAAACATGTGTCATTCAAATTTGCAAACCTCTATCAATAAGAGTTGTTTGAAAGACTACTCTTATTTTTCAAATTGTAAAGACAGTCTTCTTTTTCGTTAACAACAATCTGTGTCATTCAAATTTGCGAACTTCTATCAATAAGAATTGTTTGAAAGAATTGTCTTATTTTTCAAATTGTAAGGTCAGTCTTCTTTTTCATTAAGAGAAATATGTGTCGTTCAAATTCGCAAACTTCTATCAAGAAGAATTGTTTGAAATACTAGTGTTATTTTTCAAATTGTAAGGTCAGTCTTCATTTTCGTTTAGAGCAATCTGTGTCATTCAAATTCGCAAACCTCTATTAATAAGAATTGTTTGAAATACTGGTCTTATTTTTCAAATTGTAAGGTCAGTCTTCTTTTTCGTTAAGAGCAATCTGTGTCATTCAAATTTGCGAACTTCTATTAGTAAGAATTATTTGAAAGACTGGTCTTACTTTTCAAATTGCAAGGTCAGTCATCTTTTTCGTTAAGAGCAATCTGTGTCGTTCAAATTTGGGAACTTCTATTAATAAGATTGTTTGAAAGAATGAACTTATTTTTCAAATTGTAAGGTCAGTCTTCTTTTTCGTTAAGAGCAAAGTGTGTCATTCAAATTTGCGAACTTCTTTCAATAAGAATTGTTTGAAAGACTGGTCTTATTTTTCAAATTGTAAGGTCAGTCTTCTTTTTCGTCAAGACCAATCTGTGTAGTTCAAATTTGCAAACTTCTATTAATAAGAATTGTTTTAAAGACTGGTTTTCTTTTTCAAATTGTAAGGTCAGTCTTCTTTTTCTTCAAGAGCAATCTGTGTCATTCAAATTTGCGAACTTCTATCAATAAGAATTGTTTGAAAGAATGCTCTTATTTTTCAAATTATAAGGTCAGTCTTCTTTTTCATCAAGAGCAATCTGTGTCATTCAAATTTTTGAACTTTTATCAATAAGAATTGTTTGAAAGACTGGTCTTATCTTTCAAATTGTAAGGTCAGTCTTCTTTTTTGTTAAGAGCAATCTGTGTCGTTAAAATTTGTGAACTTCTATCAGTAGAAATTGTTTCAAGGACTGGTCTTATTTTTCAAATTGTAAGGTCAGTCCTCTTTTTCATTAAGAGAAATCTGTGTCATTCAAATTCTCAAACTTCTATCAAGAAGAATTGTTTGAAAGACTGCTGTTATTTTTCAAATTGTAAGGTTAGTCTTCATTTTCGTTTAGAAAAATCTGTGTCGTTCAAATTCGCGAACCTCTATCAATAAGAATTGTTTGAAAGACTGGTCTTATTTTTCAAATTGTAAGGTCTGTCTTCTTTTTCGTTAAGAGCAATCTGTGTCGTTCACATCCGCAAACTTCTATCAATAATAATTGCTTGAAGGACTCGTCTTATTTTTCAAATTTTAAGGCCGGTCTTCTTTTTTGTTAAGAGCAATATGTGTTGTTCAAATTCGTGCACTTCTATTAGTAAGAATTGTTTGAAAGACTGGTCTTAGTTTTCAAATTGTAAGGTCAGTCTTCTTTCTCATCAAGAGCAATCTGTATCGTTCAAATTTGCAAACTTTTGTCAATAAAATTCTTTGAAAGACTGGTCTTATTTTTCAAATTGTAAGGTCAGTGTTCTTTTTCGACAAGAGCAATCTGTGTCATTCAAATTTGTGAAATTCTATCAATAAGAATTGTTTGAAAGACTGGTCTTATTTTTCAAATTGTAAGGTCAGTCTTCTTTTTCGTCAAGAGCAATCTTTGTCGTTCAAATTTGGGAACTTCTATCAACAAGAATTGTTTGAAACACTAGTCTTATTTTTCTAATTGTAAGGTTTGTCTTCTTTTTCGTGAAGAGAAATCTGTGTCGTTCAAATTTTCGAACTTCTATCAATAAGAATTGTTTGAAGGACTGGTCTTATTTTTCAAATTGTAAGGTCAGTATTCTTTTTCTTCAAGAGCAATTTGTGTCGTTCAATTTGCGAACTTATATCAATAAGAATTGTTTGAAAGACTGGTCTTATTTTCAAATTGTAAGGTCAGCCATCTTTTTCGTCTAGAGTAATATTTGACGTTCAAATTTGTGAACTTCTATCAATAAGAATTGTTTGCAAGACTGGTCTTATTTTTCGAATTGTAAGGTCAATGTTCTTTTTCGTCAAGAGCAATTTGTGTCAATAAAATTTGCGAACTTCTATCAATAAGAATTGTTTGAAAGACTGGTATTATTTGTCAAATTGTAATGTCAGTCTTCTTTTTCATCAATAGCAATCTGTGTCGTTCAATTTTGCAAACTTCTATCAATAAGAATTGTTTGAAACATTGTTCTTATTTTTCAAATTGTAAGGTCGGTCATCTTTTTCATTAAGAGCAATCTGTGTCGTTCAAATTTGCGAACTTCTATCAATAAGAATTGTTTGAAAGACTAGTATTATTTTTCAAATTGTAAGGACAGCCTTCTTTTTCGTCAAGAGAAATCTGTGTCGTTCAAGTTTGTGAACTTCTATCAATAGGAATTGTTTGAAAGACTGGTCTTATTTCTCAAATTGTAAGTTCAATCTTATTTTTCATCAAGAGCAATCTGTGTTGTTCAAATTTGTGAACTTCTATCAATAGGAATTGTTTGAAAGACTAGTCTTATTTTTCAAATTGTAAGGTCAGTCTTCCTTTTCGTCAAGAGCAATCTGTGTCATTCAAATTTTCGAACTTCTATCAATAAGAATTGTTCGAAAGACTGGTCTTATTTTTCAAATTGTAAGGTCAATCTTCCTTTTCGCCAAGAGCAATCTGTGTCGTTCAAATTTGCAAACTTCTATCAATAAGAATTGTTTGAAGGACTGGTCTTATTTTTCAAATTGAAAGGTCAGTCTTGTTTTTCTTCAAGAGAAATCTGTGACGTTCAAATTTGCGAACTTCTATCCATAAGAATTGTTTGAAACATGGGTCTTATTTTCAAATTGTAAGGTCAGTCTTCTTTTTCGTCAAGAGCAATCTGTGTCTTTCAAATTTGCGAATATCTATCAATAACAATTGTTTGAAAGACTGGTCTTATCTTTCAAATTGTAAGGTCAGCCTTCTTTTTCGTCAAGAGCAATCTGTGTCGTTCAAATTTGCAAACTTCTATCAATAAGAATTGTTTGAAAGACTGGTCTTGTTTTTCAAATTGTAAGGTCAGTCTTCTTTTCGTTAAGAGCAATCTGTGTCACTCAAATTTGCAAACTTCTATCAATAAGAATTGTTTGAAAGACTGGTCTTATTTTCCAAATGGTAAGCTCAGTCTTCTTTTTCATTAAGAGCAATCTATGTCGCTCAAATTTGCGAACTTCTATCAGTAAAAATTGCTTGAAAGACTGGTCTTATTTTTCAAATTGTAAGGTCAGGCTTCTTTTTCGTTAAGAGCAATCTGTGTCATTAAAATTTGTGAACTTCTATCAGTAAGAATTGTTTGAGAGACTGGTCTTATTTTTCAAATTGTAAAGTCAGTCTTCTTTTTCGTTAACTGCAATCTGTGTCATTCAAATTTGTGAACTTCTGTCAGTAAGAATTGTTTAAAAGACTGGTCTTATTTTTCAAATTGTAAGGTCAGGCTTCTTTTCCGTTAAGAGAAATATGTGTCATTAAAATTTGTGAACTTCTATCAGTAAGAATTGTTTGAAAGACTAGTCTTATTTTTCAAATTGTAAAGTTAGTCTTATTTTTCTTTAATAGCAATCTGTGTCATTCAAATTTGCGAACTTCTATCAAGAAGAATTGTTTGAAAGACTGGTCTTATTTTTCAAATTCTAAGGTCAGTCTTCTTTTTCGTCAAGAGCAATCTGTGTCATTCAAATTTGCGAACTTCTATCAATAAGAGTTGTTTGAAAGATTGGTCTTATTTTTCAAATTGTAAGGTCAGTCTTCTTTTTCATCAAGAGCAATCTCTGTCGTTCAAATTTGCGAACATCTATCAATAAGAGTTTTTTGAAAGACTGGTCTTATTTTTCAAATTGTAAGGTCAACCTTCATTTTCGTTAAGAGCAATATGTGTCGTTCAAATTTGCGAACTTCTATCAATAAGAATTGTTTGAAAGACTGGTATTATTTTCAAATTGTAAGGTCAGTCTTCTTTTTCGTCAAGACCAATCTGTGTCATTCAAATTTGCAAACTTCTATCAATAAGAATTGTTTGAAAAACTGGTCTTATTTTTCAAACTGTAAGGTCAGTCTTCTTTTTCATCAAGAGCAATTTGTGTCTTTCAAATTTGCGAACTTCTATTAATGAGAATTGTTTGAAAGACTGGTCTTATTTTTCAAATTGTAAGGTCAGTCATCTTTTTCGTCAAGAGCAATCTTTGTCGTTCAAATTTGCAAACTTCTATCAATGAGAATTGTTTGAAAGACTCATCTTATTTTTCAAATTGTAAGGTCAATCTTATTTTTCATCAAGACCAATCTCTTTCGTTCAAATTTGCAAACTTCTATCAATAAGAATTGTTTGAAAGACTGGTCTTATTTTTCAAATTGTAAGGTCAGTCTTATTTTCCGTCAAGACCAATTTGTGTCATTCCAATTTGCGAACTTCTATCAATAAGAATTGTTTGAAAGACTGGTCTTATTTTTCAAATTGTAAGGTCAGACCTCTTTTTCGTCAAGAGCAATCTGTGTCGTTGAAATTTGTGAACTTCTATCAATAAGAATTGTTTGAAAGAATGGTCTTATTTTTCGAATTGTAAGGTCGTTCTTCTTTTTCGTCAAGAGCAATATATGTCATTCAAATTTACAATCTTCTATCCATAAGAATTGTTTGAAGGACTGGGCTTGTTTTTCAAATTATAAGGTCAGTCTTCTTTTTCGTTAAGATAAATATGTGTCGTTCAAATTTGCGAACTTCTTTCAATAAGATTTGTTTGAAAGACTGGCCTTATTGTTCAAATTGTAAGGTCAATCTTCTTTTTCGTCATGGCCAATCTGTGTCGTTCAAATTTGCGAACTTCTATTAATAAGAATTGTTTGAAAGACTGGTTTTCTTTTTCAAATTGTAAGGTCAGTCTTCTTTTTCTTCAAGAGAAATCTGTGTCGTTCAAATTTGCGAACTTCTATCAATAAGAATTTTTTGAAAGAATGCTCTTATTTTTCAAATTGTAAGGTCAGTCTTCTTTTTCATTAAGAGCAATATGTGTCGTTCAAATTTGCAAACTTCTTTCGATAAGAATTGTTTGAAAGACTGGTCTTATTTTTCAAATTGTAAGATCAGTGTTCTTTTTCGTCAAGACCAATCTGTGTCGTTCAAATTTGCGAACTTCTATTAATAAGAGTATTTTGAAAGACTGGTTTTATTTTTCAAATTGTAAGGTCCGTCTTCTTTTTCTTCAAGAGCAATCTGTGTCGTTCAAATTTGCGAACTTCTATCAATAAGAATTGTTTGAAAGAATGCTCTTATTTTTCAAATTATAAGGTCAGTCTTCTTTTTCATCAAGAGCAATTTGTGTCATTCAAATTTTTGAACTTCTATCAGTAAGAATTGTTTGAAAGACTGGTCTTCTTTTTAAAATTGTAAGGTCAGTCTTCTTTTTCGTCAAGAGCAATCTGTGTCGTTAAAATTTACGAACTTCTATCAGTAGAAATTGTTTCAAGGACTGGTCTTATTTTTCAAATTGTAAGGTCAGTGTTCTTTTTCGTCAAGAGAAATATTTGTTGTTCAAATTTCCGAACTTCTATCAATAAGAGTTGTTTGAAAGACTGCTCCTATTTTTCAAATTGTAAGGCCAGTCTTCTTTTTCATCAAGAGTAATCTGTGTCGTTCAAATTTGTGAACTTCTATCAATAATAATTGTTTGAAAGACTGGTATTATTTTTCAAATTGTAAGGTCAGTCTTCTTTTTCTCCAAGAGAAATCTATGTTGTTCAAATTTGCGAACTTCTATCAATAAGAAATGCTTGAAAGATTGGTATTATTTTTCAAATTGTAAGGTCAGTCTTCTTCTTCGTCAAGAGAAATCTCTGTCGTTCAAGTTTGCGAACTTCTATTAATAAGAATTGTTTGAAAGACTGGTCTTATTTTTCAAATTGTAAGGTCAGTGTTCTTTTTCGTCAAGAGAAATCTGTGTCGTTTAAATTTGCGAACTTCTATCAATAAGAATTGTTTGAAAGAATGGTCTTATTTTTCAAATTGTAAGGTCAGTCTTATTTTTTAATAAGAGCAATTTGTGTCGTTCAAATTCGTGAACTTCTATCAATAAGAATTGTTTGAAAGACTGGTCTTATTTTTCAAATTGTAAGGTCAATCTTCTTTTTCGTTAAGAGCAATCTGTGTCATTCAAATTCAGGAACTTCTATCAATAAGAGTTGCTGGAAAGACTGGTCTTATTTTTCAAATTGTAAGGTCAGCCTTCTTTTTCATTAAGAGCAATCTGTGTCATTCAAATTTGCGAACTTCTATTAGTGAAAATTGTTTGAAAGACTCGTCTTATTTTTCAAATTGTAAGGTTAGTCTTCTTTTTCGTTAAGAGCAATCCTTATCATTCAAATTTGGGTACTTCTATCAGTAAGAATTATTTGAAATACTTGTCTTATTTTTCAAATTGTAATGTCAGCCTTCTTTTTCGTTAAGAGCAATCTGTGTCGTTCAAATTTGCGAACTTCTATCAAAAATAATTGTTTGAAAAACTGTCTTATTTTTCAAATTGTAAGGTCAGTCTTCCTTTTCGTTAAGAGTAATCTGTGTCGTTCAAATTCGTGAACTTATATCAATAAGAATTGTTTGAAAGACTGGTCTTATTTTTCAAATTGCAAGGTCAGTCTTCTTTTTCGTTAAGAGCAATCTGTGTCATTCAAATTTGCGAACTTATATCAGTAAGAATTGTTTGAAAGACTGGTCTTATTTTTCAAATTGTAATGTCAGTCTTCTTTTTTGTTAAGAGCAATCTGTGTCATTCAAATTTGCAAACTTCTATCAATAAGAATTGTTTGAAAGACTGGTCTTATTTTTCAAATTGTAAGGTCTGTCTTCTTTTTCGTCAAGATCAATCTGTGTCATTCAAATTTGCAAACTTCTATCAATAAGAATTGTTTGAAAGACTGGTCTTATTTTTCAAATTGTAAGGTTAGTCTTCTTTTTCGTCAAGAGAAATCTGTGTCGTTCAAATTTGCGAACTTTTATCAATAAGAATTGTTTGAAAGACTAGTCTTATTTGTCAAATTGTAAGGTCAGTCTTCTTTTTCGTCAATAGCAATCTGTGTCGTTCAATTTTGAGAACTTCTGTCAATAAGAATTGTTTGAAATATTGTTCTTATTTTTCAAATTGTAAGGTCAGTCTTCTTTTTCGTCAAGAATAATCTGTTTCGTTCAAATTTTGTGAACTTCTATCAATAAGAATTGTTTGAAAGACTGGTCTTATTTTTCAAATTGTAAGGTCAGTCTTCTTTTTAGTCAAGAGCAATCTGTGTCGTTCAAATTTGCAAACTTCCATCAATAAGAATTGTTTTAAAGACCGGTCTTATTTTTCAAATTGTAAGGTCAGTCTTCTTTTTCGTCAACAGCAATTTGTGTTGTTCAAATTTGCAAACTTCTATCAATAAGAATTGTTTGAGAGACTGGTCTTATTTTTCAAATTGTAAGGTCAGTCTTCTTTTTCGTCAAGAGCAATTTGTGTCGTTAAATTTACGAACTTCTTTGTGAGAAGTCAGAGGATCAATCCCTCATCTTTTTCTTTCATGCTTGTATACTTTAGTTGTTTGGAACATAGCCCTTGGCCCTCTATTTCCTAAAATCTGGTGGCCTCCAGATATTCAAAACCTCTTCTCGTCTTCGCATAAATCCTATTTGGGCTCCCTTTAGACCAAAGCCAACCTCAAGGTGATAAGGAATTCTCTCGCCAAATACCTTTGTTGGAAAATATGGTTTTCTAGGAATAATTCCATCTTCAAATATTTTTTAGTCCATGCAAGATCCACGACACTCAAAGCCATCTCCTTTTGTTTTGAGTATAACCACCCTTCCCTGGATATCTTAGAATAACAGTGGTTGGCTGCCTAGGCCTCTCAACCCCGTCCTCTCAATTTGCTCCCTGCTAATCAATGCAAGTCCAATCTTGAATGGTTGTTACATCTTTCTCTTCGAGATTTTGTTGAGTGGAGGCAAAAAGCTCAGGCTTAGATCTTTCAATTTTATGGTGCCTCAAAGTATAATCCAAGGGTGGCAGGATGGGGATGGATATTACTAAATCCCAAAAGAATGATTGTGGATAAATTTTCGTGGGGACTTGATTAGAAATCCAACAACCAGATAAAAATGTATGGACATTTGTTGGGGATAACACTAGCTCACAATTGGGGTGTCCAAGACATTATCATCCTATGTGACTCTTATCTTATTATTTGATACATGAAAAGTGGTATTTCTCCAAAAGATAATGTGTTAAGTCTATTGTTTCATCAAATCAAAGGTATCCTTCTATTTTTCCCCCACTCTTCCTTCTTTCACTTCCTCAAAAATCTCAATTCCGAAGTGGATCTCCAAGCGAATAAGGCATGTCATTTGGGCGAAGGAAAAAATAAAATAAATGATGTTAGGATATTAGTGGATATGTTCCTTTTCCATAATGGTTCCCTTGATTGACTCCCTTACTCTCCCTAGTCTTATTCCTCCCTCCCATGATTTTCCATGCCCCCTTCCTAACATTACTCCTCTCCCCTATCCCTTTACTACGTATGATATCTTGTTGCATAATATTAACCCCCCTGCTTGTTCAATAATGATTACAATTGCTACCCCATGCTAGCCCATCGTGGCATCGTATGGATGTTGGCCTCATGCAAGGATGCTGCAATTAATGGCCCCTACGTGGACTAGATTCTCCCTTAATAAAAATCTCATGGCTTGCAATGGTTTCATCTTTGCAAGCGTGCCTCAATTAAAAGTATCAGTGAAGATTAGACCTGCTCTCAATCTTGAGCTCATGGCCTATGAGGAATGTGTCTTCTCATATCATTTTGTGATGATTGCACTGTCTTGGGATACTTGAATCAATTGTGTGAAATTGAAATTTTGGGTGCATTTTTCACGTTGTAATGAAAATAAATTAGGGGAAGGGAACATAATCAAATTCACTCCTTACGAGTGGAGTGGGTTCTAGATCTGTAATTCTCTATGGTATTGGCAATGGGAATCTCTGGTGGCAAGAGTGGTTTTCAAGCATTCATGCACTTGGAAGCTCAATGATGAGCTTCGGTTTGCTCTTCGAGCCTTCTTCCATTGTGAGCTCTGAGTGTGGACTAAGCATCATTGCAGTTGGATAATTTGGCACCTTGCCTTCTTAGGGTCTGAGGTAAGCAAGCCTCAGTACTTAGCTCTGCTAGTGTTGAGGTGTTGCACTTAAAAGTGGTCTACCCCTATACCATGGGATTTATCTTTATATTTTGTCATACAGTCTCCATTTGCGCTATAGGCCGCTTTGCCGAACTCTTTTGATTACTGGGAGAATTATTAGCCACCCCTGGTCTTCCTCTATTGTTTACCAAATTGATATATTATTCCCCTCTTGGCTACGACATCAGTCTCCCATTCTCATGGATTCAAGATCTTCGACTTTTGACTCATCAGACTCCTCTATAAGCAACCGTTGCAAAAAAGAGCACACAACCATCAATTCATAACTCCATGAACTGCATGTCAGGCTTCTCCAGCACAAAACCTTTGTGCCACACCTTTGAAATCATTATGGCTTTGCAACAAAGAATTTCACGATTAGAGGATGAGGTTGATACACTCTGCAACATCATTTCAAACCTCAAGTTATAGGGTGCTCAGCAGGATAACTCAGCATTGGAACCTCCCCAGGATATCGACCTCAATCATCCAACAGGTCCTTCTGATTAATCAACTCTGTAATGTTTGGTTTCAAATGTCTATTGTTTTTGTTCCAATTTTGCCACATGTACACCACTAGGCAAATAAGAATACCCATAGGATATGGGCCTTTTTTTATGTATTCTATGTAAGGGTAATTAGATATAGTTCGACATCCTAGATGTTTTTGAGCAACTTGGCAATGTAATTCTCCCTTATATTTGTCATGACCGGACGTGGATTTAATACAAAGAGTACTTGTTTCTATTAAAAAAACAATAGTTATTATTATTTTAAATAAAGTTATAATTTAGTTTCTTATAAAAAATTTTATTTTAGAATTTTGAGATGTATCATGAAGTGTTTGATACTTATTATGGATTGATGCTTATAGGAGTTTAAAAATCATTTAATTTTATTTAATGGTTTCCCTAGTTATATGTTTTGGAGTTTTTGCCACGAATCTCATAAAACAATTTTTGGTCAATATGTGATTTTTTTATTATTTAAAATACATTTTAATATGTATATGAATTCAATGCCCTGAAAAATCCTTGAAACACTAAAATTATGAAAAATCATAACTAAAATTTGTAACTCTAACAAATTCCTACTCTACTATAAACAAGTAGAAATTCTATAGAAAAACATATCTAAAAAAATTACAATATTTATTAAAAAATTATTACAAATATAAAATTAAAATGTATATTTAAACTAAGAAATACAAAAATAAAAATAAACATACAAATTTCAACAAAAATATTTTATGAGCACCGGTTCATACGACTCACCCTAATTATGTAATCAAAATAGTAAGTAGAGAGGCAGAAGGACACACATGTTGAAAAGTAGCGAGCATTTACTGTTACACCAGTGATCAAATTTGAAGTGATGGTCTTAATTTTATTTGGAAGGGCATATATTTATCTAACCCTTCAAAGATGAAAAGCTATAAAAAAATTGTACTTCTATTAACAAGTGTATATTAAATCATTTTTTTATTAAAAAAATGTCAAGATGTAATGGTGTCCTTCTAAATATTTAAAATTTAAAAAGTGGCTACATTAAAACACTATAATATCTCAATAGAATTTAATATATAGGCAAACATTTTTCTCAAATTCTATTTAAAAAATTAAACATATGTTTCTTCTATTCATTAGATAATCTTCAAAAGTATGTCAATTTACATCATTGAAAATCTAAATCTATTTGCACAATGGAAAAAATAAAATTAGTTTTCATTTGTTTCTAATTTATACTATATCTTTGCTCAGCTTGAAACAATTTAAAGAAAACCAAAAAAACAAATATATACCTTCAACAACCAAGGGAATTGAACTTTCCACTTAACATTGCTCAATCAAATAACACTATCAATAGACTTTTATCTCCATTAAAAACTTCAAGCTCTATAGATTCAAAAATTTATGTAATTAAAAGGAAGTTTTCCATATCTAAGAGGGAAATATTGTAATATGTAATACACATCTACAGTGTTGTTTTTGTATGGCTTGGTTGATCATTTCTTTGTTGTTTAAGAATGGTTTTCAAATTTGGTCCTTACAATGAATTCAAGTTTGGTTGATATCTTTTTCTAATAATGCGGTTTCTTTTCATTGATGTATTTTGCTAATAATATGGTTTCTTTTCATTAACAATGTCTTTTAATTTTTCTATGATTTCAACATCTCCTTAACAACCCCTTCATAGTAGCAGCTACATGGACACCCGCACAACTTATTTCCTAGATGCCGAATGGAGAAAATGAAGCGAGAGAGACAATAGTAGTTGTATGGATAGCTATTGGCATTCTATATCTTTTGGGAAGACTCACTGGAAAAAGAAAATTAAGTTGTAGCCCTATACGAAGACCAATCTTCGGTTGTGTGATTATTAAAGTTTCATTTTAACACTTCTCTCCGTTTCAAAACTCTACATAATTTTATGGGAAGCACACTTATTATTTCTCAATCTTTTTTATAGCATCAATTTCTATGTTTTCAAAAACTAGAGAGTTAATAAAGAAAAAGGCTTTTTAAGATAAAAGAAGAAATACAGGGTTTTAAATAAAGTTTGATTTTACAAATGTTAGGCTAAATAGTAAGTAGGCTTAATAATAAGCTTGATCACAGTGAGTTCAAATGGCAGCAATGCTAGGCTTTTGTAAGCATTATAATTGTCAATCATGAAATCATCTAAAATAAAAAAGAGATGGTAGTAGTTATTTACCACCATCTAATGGGGTGATTTCATAATTGAACAACCTTGTCTGAATGGTTGGTTGACAAGAAAGAAAGAAAAATTTGCAAATTAGGAAAGAAAATAAAAATACAACAAAAAAATATGGTTATGATGTAAAAATATCAATATTATCACTTTAATATATTTTAAACACTATAAATTACATCTTTAACAAATTTATTTCATTTATTACTATAAAATGAGAATGTATTCATTTATTACTATAAAATAAGAATTCAAATTAATAAAGAGATTACTTTGTCTATATACCGATGTTGGCTAAAAAGAAACCCTAAAGAAAGAACCCTATTGGTCTCATTATGCTACCTCAAGATTTCCATCTCAAAGAGAGTTTCAAAGTAATGATGTTTTCATGGAAAATGTAAGGAACCCTATCGGCCTTATTATACTATGTCAAGATATATGTCCGCATAAATGTAGGATGGAAGATGTTTTCATAGGCGTAGGATGATCACCACTCAAATATATTTGGCATCCTCAAAGATTTATTAGATGATAGTAGTTATTTACAAGATGACAAATAAAAGTTTGTGAATCAGTAAGCTTAGTTATCACTATCTGATGGGGTAATCTCATAATTCAACCATCTTGTGTTAATGGTGGGTTTACAAAAAAGAATAAAATTTGACAAATTAAGGAAAATGGAGATACCACAGGGAATGCAATATGTGGCTATGATGTAAAAATGTCAATACTGTCACTTTAATCTATTTTTAAGTGTTGGACAAGTATGCAAAATATTGTTTTAAATGTTGAATTGCATATGTTGAAGGCCATTGATTGGGACTGTGAAATCGCTTTGCCTTTATTGACGCTCCAGAAGTTTCATAACTCTCCTTCCAATCCCCTAGAAAAACCAATATATGAAAAAATATGAAGTGAAATACTTCAACGGACTGATTTTTGAGAGTCGATCAGAGCAAGATGTAATTACAAGCAGAAGGAAATAGAAGGAGACACAAATCCACATCAGACTTTCGAGTTGAATGGAAAGATTAAGAGATTTTGCTTGATACAGAGTGTAACCTTGATGGTTCTCATTCCGCAGCTATTTCATCATTTCCTTCTCAGGAAGGACGGAGTATAACCTTGATGGTTCTCATTCCGCAGCTATTTCATCGTTTCCTTCTCAGGAAGGGCAAAAAGTCTATTTCATCGTTTCCTTCTCAGGAAGGGCAAAAAGTCGTCGACTTTGCTCAAAGACTTAGTCCAAAAAATCTTCATCAACTACATAATGGACGATATAAAAAAAATCCAAAGTTTACACGACTATATAAAGATCAATAAATCATTCCAAACATAATAATTTTAATCATAACTGAATGAAAGGCCAAGGAAATGAATGTTGAAAATTAAAACTGAGAGTTAAAAATACCTTGCGAACTTGTGCTTACACTCGTAGTAAGATTGGGATTGGAAAAATCAATGTAGGCAAGATTCACAAGTTTAGAATAATCTACCTCGTTAATTCTGTCTTTTGTCACTTGTTTCTTCTAAATCTTCGATACCTTCAAAATATGCTCAGTTCATGGATACCAATACATAACTACTTCTCCTCTGCAAATGCGAAAATAAACCTTTGTTATCAACGAACATAAACCTCATATCATGATTGCTAACTCTATCAGCGTTGTCATTATGACTAATAGCTTGGGAGTGGATGAACAACCTCCATTATATCCCACTGCACTTTCTTAAGCGTTGCCAACCCTTTTGGAGACTTTAAAATGTTACATTAATCAAAGAACTGGATTTTTTTGAAATGTCGTACCGACAAATAACTCTCCATATGATATTTTATAATATAATTTTTAATTTTTAAAAAACATTTAAAAATCAAAATTTCTTTGACTAATAAATTTCGCTGAGCACTTCTCAGACGTGCTAAAGGGCTTCGGAAGGCCTATGATGGGTTCAAATTCGAACACTGTTTTACACCCGTGTGGATGTGGAGAGATAATAAAACTTAAACGCGGTGCCTCAATTAAGTCGCGTCAGGTTGTTTGGTAAATAGCAATTAAAATATTAAATGAATGCAGCGTACCCGACTGGAATGCGAGAGTATATTTATATGCATAAGTTAGTTCGATCGTTGGTAAATAACAATTAAAATATTAAATGAATGCAGCGTAAATAGCAATTAAAATATTAAATGAATGCAGCGTACCCGACTGGAATGCGAGAGTATATTTAGGAGTTGTCTATAATGCGATTTTTTAGAGATTCTGGTGACGAAATCCGGCGGAAGAAATGAGGTTAAATCTTGATTTTTAGCAGTTAAAATGGTTTTTTAACTGCATATTTGGATTCAGCGCCCTGAAAAACCCCTGGGAGCCATTGATTGTGCACAAACTAGCTATCAAACTTGGGATTTCAATGAATTGCTGCCGGATTTTGACTGGAAAAATCCGCCGGAAAAGCTTTCAAAAAGTCGCGTTATAGACTACTGACTATATTTATATGCAGAGTTCGTTTGTTCGTAAATAACAATTTAAATATTAAATGAATGCAGCGTATCCCAGGGCAATTGTTAAATGTTCGATCATAGAAAATTTAATTAGCTTAACATGCGGCGATGTTTAACATTATATAACACTTCGCATGGTAATGAGAAAAAAACCGCACAAAAATATTATAGGGTGTTAAACACAACCCATATCAGCGAACATTAAATTTTCGAATCACACAAATAATAGTGTCGCCGTATCCCACTGGAATGCGAGAGTATTTGAAGTTAACCGTATATAGACATATATTTATATTTACGTTTCCACTATGCAATGAAGAATTTTGCGGAGTAACATTCATTGCATAGAAATTTAATGATAATATGCTCATTAATTCATTCTGGGTTGTTTTCATTATTTAAATAAACTGTACGTTTTAGTTCATTTATAACCAAGAAAGGAATTCAAGTAAGTCAGCATAAATATGAAATGTTAACTTAAAATTATTTAACATTCAGAACGTAAAATCGTTGAAGTACTGCTTCAAATTGTTATTTGAGGTAGTAGGTAAGTTTATTTATCAAAATTAATATTTTTTCTTAATTATTTAGAATATATATATATATATATAAACTTTCCTGACCAGTAATGCTTTTCAAAAAGTAAATACTAAAAAAAACTTAATGCATTTAGATAGAATATTGTTTAAATTGAGACTCTGTACATTTAAAGCAACAGTGGAAATGCTTAAACTGGTATTTATTTAAATAGAATATTGTCTAAACGGAGACTTTTGTACATTTAAAGCAATAGTGGAAATGCTTAAACTAGTATAAATATATTGAATGTGCACTTTGAAAGGTGTTGTTAACAAATTTTTATAATATAAGTATTATGTATTGTCTTAGTTTAATGAGGTTACAATTTCATTTGGAAAATAATGAAAATTTTCATAAGATTTTGAAAAAATCTAACAGAAATTTTTGGAAATTTTGGTTATTGCTATTAAGCTTCACGATTTTGGTCGCTCCAAGAGTTTTTGATGGTGTTAAATTCATTTCGACCATCAAAAAAACAAGTTAAACACTTAGGATTGATTTTTTTGAATTTTTCTTTACCCATTTCAGCTAGAATTTGTTGTTTGTGCAAAAGTGCTGCCTTGATAGACAACACCTCATGTATCCATCAAAAAAGCTCTTTTTGATAAAATGTGTGTTCTTGTATTGAGCTCTTTATGAATGAGTTGAAAGTTGATTTCATAGAAGCAATTCCTTATCTTTGAAATTCCAACTTTACAAGAAGCTAAGTTTAGAACTTCTGGTTGTGAGTTTAAATGAAAAAATAACATTGTGAAATTCAATAAGGAAAATTTTTCGACATTATATATCTTGCAAATACTTTTTTCTACTTATTTTAATACCAAATTTACTAATTTTCACAACTGCAAATTTTGTAATATGCAATTTACTAGATCAAAAAAGACTTTTGTGATGCATATCGATAATAAGTTTGTCTTAAGGATTAATCACATGGTGTAGAATTGGTTGTGGAACAACATTGTTCCCAATGGCTAATTCAAGGCTCGGATGCTTCTCTCCTATTTAAACTTTTGTTAACACTGAATTTCTCACCATTTGTCCTCACGATGAACCACATTAATTTGTTTGAAACATAGACCAATTCTACACCATGTGATGAATCTCTAAACCAAATTTATTATGCAATTCACTGTTTACTATAACTTTGTTAATATAAAATTTCCGATTTAAAATTTTATATTAACAAAAATCTTTACCAAATTTCATCATAATTATAAATTTTTTAATATATAAATTTCTGACTTTTAAATTTTTAAATATTGAATTTGTATTAACAAAATTCCTTACCAAATTTGATCACAATTATAATTTTTAAAAAATGAAATAGGCATACTTTCTAATTTTTGTTTGTCAAACTTAATAACTCTGTTTAATGTGTTTAAATGTTTTATGTTTTGAATTTTTCATTAATTCAATATGGAAAATATATAAGATTATATTATTAATATATTTTATTTACTGAATTAAATAAAAATAAAAATAAAATAATAATTATTAATTATTAATAATTAAATCAGAATAAATTTGGCATTAATTATTTTTCTTCAAATTCAAAAGATAGATTAACACCATGAAAGACTTATCCCTCGGAAAATTAAACTGAGTCAAAACTAATTATCAAAATTAAAAATACATTTAAAAATTTAATTTCTTAATTTCTTTAAACACTCTTAACAAACTCAATTTATATCAGTCTAACCACTGATGTACATATATAAAATATGAGCAAGGCGGGCCCAGAAAACGCTGAAAAGTTAAATAGAAACAAAACACTTGAATATCCGTACTAATATCTTTAACTATTGATAAATGAATAATCAACCATGCATGATTTGAATTTGTAATTCCAACGCGTGCGGTCGAAGAAAGGGAAGGCCGCTGCCACCCGTCCATCTGCGGTGAGGCCGGGCGGGGGGAGCATTTAGTAATGAATGAGCGAAAATAGCTCCGCCATTTTGCAAATCTTTTCTCCTTTTATTTTATTTTAACGTCGTCGTGGGTTCGCGTCAGCTATGACAACATCAATATTTGTGTGTTAGGGTTCACTCTATTATTAGGGAGTTGTCTATAATGCGATTTTTTGGAAATTCCGGTGACAGAATCCGGCGAAAGAAATGAGGTTAAATTTTGATTTTTAGCAGTTAAAATGATTTTTTAACTGCATATTTGGATTCAGCGCCCTGGAAAACCCTGGGAACCATTGATTGTGCAAAAACTAGCTATCAAACTTGGGATTCCAATGAATTGCTGCCGGATTTTGACCGGAAAAATCCGCCAGAAAAACTTTTAAAAAGTCATGTTATAAACTACTGCTATAATTAGCCTCTTACCCAGCGGATCGCCGTCCTTCTGGTGGGCCCCTTGGAGGGGCAGAGTCATTATTGCCATTATAGTTGAGAAGAGGAGCATTAATAGTGACAGTTGCAATATTCTATTTAATGAATGGTCGGCATATACAGCTCTGCACATTTACTGCTTATGGGCAGGCGGTTATTTGTCTGCTTATGGGCAGGCGGTTATTTGTTGCTACCAACACCTTGATGTGCTTGTATGTAAAGATATTACAAGCTAACGATCTTCCATGATCATTGGAAATTTTATAATATAATTTTTTTTATGGAATTTTAGTATATTTTTATCTAAATATTATATTTAAAAGGTAAAAATGAATAAGTTTTTGGAGTGGGCTTCAGAACTGTTTTTGCTGGGCTAAAATTTGTTTAGATATATGCGTAGAGTGAAAGCTCGTCTCTCCACAGCTATCAGGAGTCATTCGAATGATATAGTTTTTTAAATAATAATATATTAGTTATTAATGGCTATCCTCACCAATAGATAACTGAATTATGATAAATTTAATCACTACTTAAAAAATACCTTAAATAATTTTAATCTCAAATATTTGAGTTATCTTAAAAATACAAATTTTCAAAATCAATTTCACTTTAATTTGACCTCTATGAAATAGGTAAATAAAGCGTGGAGTTACAGTAAAAAAAAAGCAGACAATTACGATCGCAACGTAAAAGGTAAATAAATTGCAGAGGAAGTCATTAATTGCATAAATGATTGTTGGATGAAAGCAACAGTAAGTATCTGGATAGCGACAGCGACGGGGGTGTGAAGGAGATGGGTACTTGTAAGCATGTGGTGGTATTTATGATTCATTGTAAGCACTCAAATGAGAGTATTAAAAAGATGTAAGTGCTGCTGATCAGAGCGGATTTGGCCATTCAAGATAAAGTGCCTTCAAAGGGAATCAATAGATATTATAGGAAAATATTAAAATATTCACTTTTTACATATGTATATGCAGAATTATAGGGAAATTTCGGTATTTTTCAAATCAGGTAGGAATTTTTTTAAATGGAACATTCGAAACATATAAATATTAATTTTGTACAATCTAATCCATTATAGTAATCATAATACTTATGATGTTCATTTGTGGTAATCATAATATTCATAGTGGAAATTATAACGATAAATTAATAATGACTTAATACTGACCAGCTGATTTCATCCCCCTCTTGTTTTTTAATATTCACTTTCCCTTGATTTTTTATTTTTTACTTTAATATTTTGTCCACCATACTTTCTTTAATAGTTTGTCTCTCTTATATATATATATAATATATATATATATATTTTAATCAAACATAAATTATAATAAATTTTCTGTCCCCACTTTATTTAGTTAAATTATTTTAGTTTATTAAAATTAATATTTATTAATTTCCACTCTATTTTTTTCAATTGGTCTGTCTTCTCATCTTAATTCAATTTAAAAACCTATTTTGTTTGAATTTAAAAATTTATTTTAATCTTAATTTATTTATCAAACCTAAAATAAATTTAATTTAATTTTCTATTATAACAATTTTAAAATTTATCTTTTTAACTTTTACTTTGATGATGACGATTAATGTCCACTAAAATCCCAATGTAGTCTATTCGACCTTAAGAAAGTGAGAGATTCTTTAATATTTTATTTCTATGTCCAAAAAAAGGTTGGTAGTATGACAGATGTTTTGGAAATGAAAACATATGTGAGTAAGAGTCCCACAATCTAAGAGAAAATGTTTTTTTATCTTCAACCCTCTTATTATTGTAAAGGTGATAGATTCTTTCATCCCAAAGTGTTTGGGAATAGACCAACGTCTGATTTCAGTTTGAAGCTCATAAGAATTAGTTCTTATCTTTGCAATGTTCATTTTCTTCTTAGCATTGGTCAAGACAAAAACATAATTCTGGTTAGTAAGAGTGGGGTTGATCACCTCCTTATAATACCTTAGTTTCCTTTTCCCCCATAGCTCCTTATCATCCTAAAACTTATCCTTAAATTTGGAAGTAATAATAGTTTTAATATTATCCTTGTTCTCCAAGATGATCTCCTCCTTTATCCCCCAATGGTTGAACCAAGACTAGGCATCCTTGTGAGTCAGAGGTGGGGGGTTTTGCTAAAATTAGAAGCAAATTTGGAAACTTCTTGGTTTCCATGTTGTAAAGCTTCTTCTTATAAATCAAATACCGAAACATAGCCATGCTTTCAATGGGGGGAAGGCTAGCTTCGATCAAGATGATAAGATAGGAAGTATTTCTATTAATCTTGAGGTTGTAGGTTATAAATTGCTTTTGAATTAACTCGATCTTCCTTCACGATTCTCTAGATATACTACAACCCCACACCCCAAAACGATATAAAATAACAAGGGTGACGAGAGTATTAAAGAGGAACTTTTTTTTACTCCAAACCCAAAGATCAATCAACTTAAAATTGTTTTCAAGCTCATAATAATCTTTCTTACCTCCAATAATAATTTTCTCAATGTTATAATTCTAGTTGAGTTGATGTTGAATGCCAATACCTAAATATATGTATGAAAACACCTTCTCCATGTAATTGTTATCATAGATGAGACTATCATAGTTGATCTTTTTGGATTTAGGTATCATGACTTTAGTCTTATTGGTATTAATAGTCATACCCATCTTGGAGAAGTACATATGAAGGATTTAAAGCTATTTGTCGAGATCATCATGGGTTCTGGCTAGAAGAACGATAATGTCAGCATAAAGGAGAAGAGTAATCACCATACCAGTGAGCTTGGGGCCATTTCATCCCATAACTTCCAAACACTCTTCTAGCTTATCAATGTAAATGCCTAAAAAGGTAGGGGATATGGGACACCCTTGGTTAATGTCGATATTGTATTTAATTTCTTTAGACCAACCCTCGGTGATCTTAATCTTGGCAACAACATTCCTGTATAGCCAAATCACAACAACCCTCAACTCGAGAGGAACCATTATCTCTTCGAGTCTTTGCCATAGCTTATCCCAAGGATCAGTAACGAAATATTTTCTAAAGTCAACAAAACAACACAAGAGATAAGTTTTACTATTGCGACATTCCTTGGCAATGATCCTAAGAGTGACAAGATGGTCAATAGTTGAGTGATTCCTCCTAAAACCAACTTGCCTTTTAGCTCTTTTACCGTGGATTTCAAGCCATACACTATTCTTCTTTTCCAAAATGAGCCCATACAACTTGGCTAAAATGTAGCTAATCATAATGGTCCTATAGTTAGAGGGAATGTTTTTATCCCCACTTTTAAAGATAGGCAAAATAAAGCTTTGCGTCCAAGGCTTAGGGAAGCCATGTTTTATTGCTAAATTGAGAAGTTTGTGAATATGAGGGATAATGATAGAGCTTCCCATTTTGAACATTTCAACTTGGTAGCCTTCAATATTATTTTAGTTATATATTTTTATGATTTTAATGTTTTTTATATCAATATTAAATCTAATTTATCCCTCCGATGTGTTGGAAAAAGTAACTATGTCCGACCTTTAATAATGTACTTGTCAAAAGAATAAAGAAGCCAATTATTATTATTATTATTATTATTATTGTGACTTATTAAAGCATGGGTTTAATGCTTAGGTCACCATATTTTAGGTCAAAGTCCCCATTGTGGACTTTTAGGATTTATTATGAGTCTATAGAATTATTTTACATTTAAAGAGACCCTTCTTGGGCTTTCGAATCACGTAAAAAGGTTTAGTATTGAGTCAAATATCAATTATGGAACCTCCACACCATGTTGGCATAAGGGAAGATCAAGTCAGCCTAAGACCCTCTTTGACACCACAAGAATCCTATAAAAGGAAGGACATCGAATTCATTTGGAGCATCAGTTCTCATCAGGTTCTAATTCTATCTATTGTGCATAAGTGCAAAGTGGGTCACTGGGAAAGCATGTTGTCAGGAGGTCGAAGTGAATGCAAGTTTGGGGGAGTCTAGGGAGTCAAGGAAAATCAAAATTTTGGCAGTGGTCTCTCTTTGTTTCGTCCTTTGGGTTGGGAGATCGAAGTCTTCCAAGTTGGACTGCTGCTAGTTGCTGCATAGTCAAAGTTCCTGGGAAGAGATCAATATTCTAGAGGCCAACTTGGTGTGGAGGGAAGGTCTGGTCTTATTCTAGGGTGAAGAGTCTTAAAGAATACTATTGAAAGGAAGAATTATTTTGATTGGGTTTTCCCCTCAAGGGGGGTTTTTCCTTGGAATGTGCCTACATTTTGTTTCCATTGTTTTATGTACTGCTGCTTTTGGTAATTGCTTGATGAAGTAAAGAAAGAAGATATAAAGAATTGTAATAATAATAAACATCACAAGTAATTATCAAGATCGAGAAAATATTTACTGCCTTTCTGATATTCTAACATGGTATCAGAGCTTTGGTGAAAAAAGAAGAAAAAGGCAGATCCATTCATAGGTACTATCTCAGGGAAGGAGTCTATCATATTCAAGGTAGATATCTAACTCTATCAAGGGTGAGAACCATCTTGAAGGAGCATCTAAATTTAGATCCTAGAAGAAGAGGATTGGTTTAATCCTCGAGAAGAACAAGGTATTGGACTTGGTTAAAGGAAATGTAAAGAACCCTACAGGAGAAGCCATTGATGCCAACAAAGTGAAATTAAGGGTTTTAGAATTGGTGGCTATGACTCTAATGGTGGAAGGGATAAAAGACAATCTTGTCCCATTCATAGCTAACATCGATCATGCTTAGGAGATGTATGAAGCCTTGTCAAAGCTATTCACTATTAAGAACATTGGCCAAGTAGCAAGTTTGAAGAATTAGTCGAGGTCTACAAAGATGACTAAAGAAGATACTGTCGAGACCTTCTTTGTGAAGATAGCTAGACTCAGGGATGATTTCTTGGCCATTAATGGGATTGTTCATGAAAAAGATAAGTATATCATGTCTTTTGAGTTTTGGTTTCATGCATTCATTTAGTTTTGATTATGTTAAATCCTAATCATCATTCTCCCTCTATTGTCTTGATTAGGGAAAACATCTGAAAGGAGGAGGATCTCTCAAGGCAAGGTTAGTCAAGAAACAAAGGTATGCTTTGAATACATTGATTGAAAGGATTATTCATTTGATGATATATTACTAAACTTTTTATGACTAGTTGTATTGAATCTTAGTGATTCTTGTTTGGGTGATTCATCTCTTGATAAATCTACCCACCCCACTCTTATATGCTCTTGTAGAACCCTAGACAGGTTTTGGAAAACCCTAACCAAAGGGTATGCTAGTATGAATGTCTAAAATCCTTAAGCTGATTAGGGATATTGTGAAATGCTAGTTGAAGTTTATTGATGATGCCATGTTTGGGATTTTGGTATGATCGAGAAATCCTAAATTTTTAGGATGAAATGGTAAGATCTAAAATACCGGAACCTTTGATGTTTTGGTGGAATGTGTGATCAAAACCCTTATATTGTCTTAGAATTTATTTACTTGGTATGTGTGTGTTGTTTGATCAAACCCTAGTACAATCAATATGTTTGTGTGTCTAACTCTTATTGATATTTGTGAAGTTGGGTTTAACTATCTAATGATGTGAAATGTATTTGAATGGCGATGAAATATAGGCATATAGAGATATGTCCTTTTGGTTGAAGTCCTAGATTGGTCTAGGTCAGATGTACTTATGTTAGTAGATATATGATATGCTTATGATTTCCTAGATATGTGTTGGCATAGTCATTGATGGTCATGAGTGTTAGGATTCAAAGAGAGTCCTTGTTTGAGATTCTAGGATGTTGATGTTTGGAAATCTAGGGTGTTATAGCTAAATGCTAGTGAAGTTAAAAGTTGTTTAGTATTGGTGATATAACAATATGAAATATATTAAGTGATTGTTGAATATGAAAATCTAGGATTTTACAGTTAAATCCTAGAAATGACATTGTCTACTGTGAAATATAACAATCCGAGATTTATGCATTTAATGATTCTTGAGATTGTGAAAATTCTAAGGTTTTGGAATTAAATCTTAGTCAAAGTAAAATCTTTGAAATATGATGATTCGATATCTATATGAGGTTGTTGATTTTGTGAAAACAGAATTCTAGGGTTTTGGAGTTGGATCTTAGTCGAAGTAGAAATATCTAATGAATGTTGACTATATAATTTGACATTTGTGAAGAAATTGTTGAAATTTGAATTTTTGGTTTTGTATGACGATTGCTCAGAAATCTAGGGTTTGCAACTAACCTTAGTAGTAGTTGGTCATGTTAGTGACTGATTGATGGTTGATTGAAAATCTAGGGGCTTGGAACTAACCTTAGTGAAAGCTAGATAGGTTTATAACTAAGCTGTGGTTGACTTTGATTGATTTGTTTGTATGAAATCTAGGATTTATATGAATCCCTAGTAAGAAGTCTAACATAGGTATTTTAAAAGGTTGTTAGATGCTTTGAAGATATATATTTGTTTTGAATTGTTTCTAGGGTTTTCTATATGTTGTAGTAAGGTATGTCATACCTTTGGAAGACACATTGAAACCCTAGATGGAATGAATGATCTTATGAAGGAGTCTAGGGTGTATAAAGTCCCTAGCAAGATGTTGAAGAGTATATGTTTCTTGTTTGTAATAAGTTTGGGCATATGATATGTATAATGATGAAATGCTTCCATGATTCTAATATGGATAACATCATGCTTCTTTAGATTTGGTTTTACTTGCTATCTAAGCTGTGTAGGTACATAATCTTCAACTTGGCAAAGATGCTCAATGTAACAAGCAAGTTGTGCAGGTACACAATCTTCAACTTGGTGAAGATGCTCGATGTGACAAGAAAGCTGTGTTGGTATACAATCTTCAACTTGATGAAGATGCTCCATGTGACAAGCATGATGAGGATGATAATAACTCTGATGAAATGATTGGAAGCCACGAAAGATTATCCTATGTCGAAAAAGAAGAAGTTGATCTCTCGAAGGAAGCATGAATAGAAGAGATCTCCCTAAGATTAAGAGAGAGTTCGGATAAAGAGGTGCTTCTTGGTTAAGAGGGAGTGTCAGATATAGTTGGTTCTCTACCTCATGTGTCATGCACTAGACTAGGACTAACAACTGTAAGTCTGAGTGAAGACTAAGAACAGGAAAAGGAAATTGGAGAATGAATTTTGAAGTGTTATTGAAAGAATGAAAGCAAGATCCGATTGAAGAATATGTTGCTGCATATGAAGTAGGAAGAAAAATGTATGATTGAGGTATCTTTTGTTAAAAATTCGATTGATAGTCCTACTATGGAAAGTTGAGAAGAAAAATTTGTTGCCTAGAAGATCTCAAAGGTTTGTGTTTGATTGTATACATGTGAAAGTATATTATTTATTAGGGTTGTGTTTGTATAGGTGAATATCTCAAAGGATTTGATAGCATGCTAGTAACCAATCAGTTTGATTGGGAGAGATTGGACACTCTTGATTTGCTGGATCAAGGAGTGTTGAGGCTTTGAGAGCGAATCATTTCTTGGGCAGACATATGGTTGACACTTCGTGTTAATCTCTGGGTCCCGAAGTTGAAAAGGTGGCGTTGGTCATTGAGCTCTAACACACGCCTATATTTTGGGTTGATGGTTAGAAAGTAAGCCTGATGGCACCTAGAAGGGCTGAAAGCTTGAGTCCATCTTAGTACCACCTGGATAGATTACCCTGGTCAAGAATCTAGTCCATGGCATTGCAGTGCCTAAATTGTTGAGTGACTGGTTGGATAGATTACCTGGTCAAGAATCTAGTCCATGACATTGTGGTGCCTAAAGCTCTTCATGGTTGATATAGTTTGAGATCTTCCACTATATATGTACATTATGAATACCTCCCTGGTTAAGAGGGAGTGTTGGGAAAAGTAACTATGTTTGGTCTTCAAAGATGTACTTGAGTCATTATCTAATGTACTTGTCAAAAGAATAAAGAATAATGATTATTATTATTATTGTGACTTATTAAAGCATGGGTTTCATGCTTGGGTCACCATGTTTTAGGTCAAAGTCCCCACTGTGGACTTCTAGGATTTATTCTGAGTCTATAGAATTATTATACATTTAAGGAGACCCTTCTTGGGCTTTCAAATTATGTAAAAAGGTTTAATATTGAGTCAAATATGAATTATGGAACCTACACACCATGTCGGCCTAAGGGAAGATCAAGCTGGCCTAAGACCCTATTCGACCCCATAAGAAGCCTATAAAAGGAAGGACACCAAATTCATTTGGAGCATTGCTTCTTATCAAGTTCGAATTCTATCTACTGAGAATAAGTGCGAAGTGGGTAGCTGGGAAAGTCTCTTGCTGGGAGGCATAAGTGAATGCCAATTTGGGGGAGTCTAAGGAGTCAAGGAAAATCAAAATTTTGGTGGTGGTCTCTCTTTGTTTCGTGCTCTGGATTAGGAGATCGAAGTCTTCCAAGTTGGAATACTGCCAGAAGCTGCAAATTGCTGCATAGTTGAAGTTCCTGGAAAGAGAGAAATCTTCTAGAGGCTGACTTGGTGTGGAGGGAAAATCTGGTCTTGGTATAGGGTGAAGAGTCTTAAAGAATACTATTGAAAGAAATAATTATTTTGACTGGGTTTTCCCCTCGAGGGGGGTTTTTCCATGACATGTGCCTACATTTTGTGTCCATTGTTTTATGTACCACTGCTTTTGGTAATTGCTTGATGAACTAAAGAAATAAGATATAAAGAATTGTAATAATAAGAAACATCACAAGTAATTATCAAGATCGAGAAAATCTTTACTGCCTTTCTGATTTCCCAACACAATAATGAGTGAATTGTCCACTGAAACATTAGACACAAATCATCATCACCGTTTTAAACCTAAAACTTATAACAATAAAAACAATTATGAAAATCTATATTAACTTAATATAAATAAAATTAGTATCATAATAAATAAATAAAATATAAATAATAAATATTTAATCTATCTTATAAGCAAAGTATCAAATTTAAAATATTAAAAAACTTACTTCCTACCATTTAACTTCTTATTATTATTAAGTCTCATTTGTGGTAGAGTCAAAATCAATTACTTCTTGAGTAAGAGGTAAATTAAGTAGTTTTAGCTTTAAAAATGTGGTTAATGTAGTACGTGAGAAAAGTATATAACGATGTTTATTAGAGGTGCATTTATGATTAGGCTAGATTATTAGCTTTGTTTTACATATATATTAGCATCACAAAAATATTTTAATTGTAAAATATAATTTAAATAGTTCTTAATGGTTTATATATATATATATAAAACCATTTTTTATAATTTATTAATATAATTATTTTGAAACGACAATTTAGTAGGAGAGATGTTATAATAATTTTATAATTTTAAAAAAAATAATAATGATTTATGTTTGTAACCATGATATTTAGAACATATAATTAATAAATATATAAAATTTAATATTTAATGATAAATTATTTTTCTAAGCTCTATTTATATATGTAGCTTGAGTGATCCTAATAATTAAGAGTATGTGTTTCCTCCTAAGAGGGTATAGGTTCAAATCTACAGAGTAGTAGAATATGTAAGTCTCTGTAAACTTTAGCAATCAAATTGTTGAGCCATGTCCTACAAACCAATGTACATCCATCTTAACTTTAGATCTATCATGAACCAAGAGGGATCAAATCCCTCGATGTGCAAACCTCCTTTTTTGGTGTAAAACTTGAGAAAAAGTTTGCACCTTGAGGGATTTGATCCCTCTTGGCATATGATAGATCTGGAGTTAAGATGTATTTATGTTGGTTCTAGTTGTGTTCAGTAACATGGAATTTTTAGATGATCATTATTATGTATATGCATATGTTTGAAATGAATTTTAATAATTTAAAATTTACATCATTATGAATAAAAATAATAAAAAGAGTAACAATGTTTAGTGATAAAAAATGAAATAATTAAGATATTGAATAACGAATATAATACATCATATTATTAAGTTTGGTATGAGAAATATATTGAAAAGAACATAAATTACATAGTAATTGATCTCAATCTCTATTCTTTTGCTTTTCTCTTTGAAACACCCACACTTTCCTATCTCTTCGTATCAGTCACATGGAAATGGAGGCTGAAATCAAAGACCATCCAAAGCTTTAACTCGAGATATTGCAATAAAAGTGAGACCTTGTCACTTTGTCTTTCCAATATTAATAGTTTCCTTCTGTAATGTCAATCCTTGAGACTTATGAATTTGTAATCCCCAAGTAGGTCTCAATGGAACTTGTCTATTATGACCGCTTTCAATAGGTACAATAGGAATAGCATGAGAGAGTAAAACATTCCATGGAACTTTGACATAGTTATCAAATCTTACTAAAACATATGTTAGAGGATCATGAGGGGATGTTCTAGGATTATACAAAATATGTTGAACTAGTCCAAGAACACCATTGATAAGTTCTGCATTAGTCCATAAATTTGAAGTAAGCATAACCTTAGCTCCAACAACAAGAAGTAGCTCATTATCCAAATTTTCCTCATTTTCTTCCACGGAGTGGTTCTTATCTAATCTTGTAGCAACAATACATGCAAGAGCAATTTAGGGATATCAAACAATGCTTATTGTGATTGTGGACATCACCATTTGTTGCAAACAAATGTATAGCCTTATTAAATGACTCAATTATTGAAGTATCCATATTGTAATCTATACCTCATTAATATTTTCTAGTCTTATATTGTTAAAATTACATCTCTAATGTTCACTGATAGATGACGAAACATCTTTGATCATTGCTTTGTCCACCTTGCTTGAATACTGTATCAAGAGTTACAACAATTGTGAATAAGTACTATAGTTCTTTTGCATGACCTTCACATGCATATGTATTTCTATACATGACAGGAGGTAGTTTTCCAAAATCACCTACTAATATGATTGATCTACCTCCAAAAGGAATAATAGAGTTTTTAGGATAATCTTGATGAAGTTGAGCATCAATCTGTGTCAAGAAATTACTCCCTATAAAATTCATCCCATCAATAAGGATGTATTTGACATGTCTCATCTCCTCTTGTAAGGTAATCAAACATGACCCTTGTAAACTAGTTATGTCCCTTATTGGTATATAAAGAGCATAATGTATTGTTGATGCAGATATTTTGAACACTACAACATCGGTAAGGGGTAAAACTAGCAAGGGGCTATTTTAAGGAAGAGATTCAATAATTAATGCATGTTTAATAGCACCAATCAAGTAAGACTTTCTAGTACCTGCTATATATTGGATAATCATATGTAAGGGTTCTCTATCAACACCTCCTCTGTAATGCTCAATAATTGTATTATATGCTAATTTTTGCTTTTCCCCTAAACTTTCAAAATAATATTTTTTTAAACATTCAGTAGTAACAATTGCATTCACTTTTTGCTTATCAGATATGAATTTCGCTGCATGTTTTGATGTCTCTTCATCATCAAAGTTAGAGCTCCAATTTTCCATGACATCACGATCCCAAACTCTAATAATGTCAAATTCACTAGAATTTATAGACTTATTCTTATACAAGTTTGAAATAGTATCCCATTCATGTTGCTTAAAATATCTTTGTACACCTAGAAAATATTGGTCCTCATCCTCATCTTGACATTGAGGTGGATCCTTTGTAGGTATTGGATTCGGATCAATATGTTGAGCATAATGTTGGCATTGATGTCAAATGGGCAAGGATGGTAGATGCATGGTGTGTCAAGTTTAGGGGGAGTCTTATGGTTGCTGTAGTCATTAGTAGAGAACCATCATAGTAGCATGTAAATTAAAGAAGTTGAAATATTATAACTATGATGGTTGGATGACCCAGTGTTTGAAGGAGTTTCTTCCTCAAGAGATCAACTTAGATGCTCCTTGAAGTGGCATAGTTGGATGGTGCTTAGAGGGAGCTTACCAATGGTACTCCAAGGTCTAAACAAGGATTCCTAGAGTGAAATATATGGCTAGTCAAAGTGTGTAGATCAAAAGGTCAACAAGCAGGGTTCCATGCCTCAAGGTTCTGCCTCTCCCATGTATTTTCTGAGAAATTTCTTTGTTAAAGAAATTTTGACTTTGGCAGATTTTGGAGTAGATCGTGGTAGCAAAGAGTTGGCCATTTTAAGATCAAGAGGAATCATGCGGGTCCATCAAGGACCCCAGAGGTCTTTCCTCAATTTTTTTGTGAATGGAATTAGTCTAAAATCTCAGGGTTTTAGGGTGAGCTAGCAGAGTGGCAGGGCAATGGACCAATGGAAGCTCAAGATGGTTAGCGCGAAGGTCCCACAAGGGACACATCACCTCGGTGCTTGAGTTCCCCAAGAGTTTCCAAAGAAGGCCACATGGTGCATTCTAATTAGTGCGAGTCTTGAGAAGGTGGTTCCATAAGGGCATACAACCCTGAAAGTTTTTAAGGAAGGAACAATAAAAATGAACTGAGGATCTAGGGTCCGGGATGTGCTAGAGGTAAAGGTGGCAAGGGCGACTAATAGCAGTAAGACACAATAGAAGTGAGGTGGGTCCACAGGACACATCACCATGAAGGTTCTTGCCTAAGAGTTTTCGTTCTAACGCATATGTAAAAGCCCAGGGTGACTAGGCATTGGGACAAAGTGGTAAGAACAAGGTAGGGCCCAGTTGAGAGGTGGCAAGACCACATATTCCTGGAAGGCTATGGATTGGTGCAAGTGTAGAGAAAGGGGACCGACTAGGACACGTAAGCCTGATGGTCTTACCCCGAATATTTTTGAAGACACATCATTATGAATAACTAGGACAACAGATCCAGGGGGCAGAGAAATTTCACAGTATTTGCTGTCTTGTTAATTGACAAAAGGCATTCCTAGGGATCGGTTCTGTGATGCTTTTTTGTGTTAAGTAACTAAGGGCTTTTGCTCTTATAACAATATATAAGGTGTTGTGGGCATAAGCACTTCAGGCTTATGATGAAGAACTAGAGGCTTAGGTTCAAAGGTTTGAATGGGTCGGAAACTTTGACATAGCTCCTCTATATTTGATAATTATGTTGAAATTGGCTATTCACCATAATTAAAGTTAATAGGGCTTGAACAGGTCGACAACTATTTTGCGCTCTATTTGGAAAGTATGCCATTTGTGGTTGAATGCTACAATTGGAGTTATATTACATTGGGAGCAACGATGAACAAACTAGACAGAATTGAAAGTGTTGTAATTCACCGGTGTGTTATGTTGCAGATGGCACACCATGCAACATATAGCCATTTAAAGAAAAACAGAGAGGGCTAACAAGGTTTGGATCTAATTACATAAATGATTCCCCTACTTTATACTTCAAACACCATATATATAGTAAGTACACAAACCCATTAAATATAAAATGCCTAGATTGAAAAACGCTAATTGTGAAGTTGTAGAGAAATTTAAACCCTAAAATGAAATTTGTAGGAAGAAGCAAGGGTTTAAGGCAAGTATTGGTTTTTTTTTGTTTGAATTTTAATTAAATTTAAATAGGAACATAGTCTAAAATTTACAGTAAAATCTATAGTAAATTTTTTATTATAAGAGGTTTAATTTTAATAATTTTTTTGGGTTTTTGTTTGTGTTTTTTTGTTTTTTGGTTTTTGTTTTTGTTTCGTTTTTTTTGTTTGTTTTTTTAGTTTTGTTTTTTGTTTTTGATTTTGTTTTTTGTTTTTTTTTAATTGTTATTTACTGTTTTTGTTTTTGTTTTTTTTGTTTTGTTTTGTTTTTTTCTTTTTCTTTTGAATTGTGAATAAATCTAACAGAAATTGTAAAATATTTTAATAGTAAATTTTAAGATTCTTGTTATCCAGGGTTATGAGTGAATCACCCTACCTTCTAACTTCAATACTTTTGGCGGATCCAAAATATTTTTCCGCTCTAACATGATCTTCTCTTGCAAATGATCTCTCTTTTAATTAAACCTTAACATTGTAATTTTTTTATTAGTAAAATAAACAATAAAATTTAAAACTTACTATGTAGGTTTTTGAGTGAATCACCATACCTTTTAGCTCTTGATCTTTTGAATAGTTCTGCTGCTTCAAAGTATTTTGCTACTGCCACATAGTGCTCCTTGTATATCTCTCTTGCAAATCACTCCCTTGAAATTTTGGTAAAAGAATGAAATGGTGGATAATATTTTACTATTTAAAAGACTTTATGAAATTAGATTTTGAAAACTCAATTGTCGCTTGTTTTTTTAATTTAAAAAGAAAAGAAAAGAAAAAAAAACGCGGTTTTTTTTTTTTATATTCAATTTCTCCGCACATCGGTGTGTTTGATAGTCAAGCACAACGATGCATTTATAAAAAGTTCATCGACATTTCCAGGGTGCCATATGTTTTCAATGCATCGACATGATTCATTTTTTTTTTCATTTTTGAAATCCCGAAACAAGGCGATTATTTTTCTTAATGCAACGGTACAGTCTATATTTAAAAGAGTGCGAAGATGGTTGAATTCATTTTTATTTTCTAAATTCAGGAAACAGTTTCATACCAGTGTTGTTTCTTATTTAAGCATACTGGTGTGTTTTTATGTGAAAGAGCACTAATATGATAACTAATTTTTGATTTTTTTGGAATGCCGAAAAATGGTGTGTATTATTTAAATGCCCCAATGCTCTTATTATTTAAATGGACAGGTGCAGTTTATTCTAATTGGCGCACGAGTGGGGTTTAAAAGCTATTTGAAATTTTATGTTCACATAAAATGACATATTAATCTCAAATTATGCTTTAGGACACATCCATATGAATTATAGTAGTTCATAGTATACATTTTCCACTTAAAGTTGCCTTGTTCTTGAAAAATGGTTTCAAAACTATATTGAAATTTAGATTGTGGTTATATGGTTCTTGAGATTAATTTTAGATATTCACACAAAATTTTATTTTTAATTTTTCTCAAATACAGGGACAAAATCTCAATAATATCAAATAGTCAATTCTTCAAATTCAAGCTCATTCCATATTGTTGATCAAAGTCCTTTGCATAGTTCTTCCTTTCCATCTCGAGTAGTTTCAAATTTTGTTTATCTTTCGATTATCTAATTGAATTTTTTTAATACATGTCAATTTGAATAAAAATGTATGCAAATTATTTGCAAGATACAGATTTAGAATCAAGTTCAGATGCATAAAATATTATTCCATATTATTTTCAAAATTGTCGGAAGCTCCTATTAGGAGCGGCATATCGCAAACAGTTGGTACATGAAAATGGACACCCTCTTAATCCCATCAATTGGAACATGGCATCTTCTAGCTACAATCCTGGATCAACGATGGTAATAACTATTTTGCATACTGGAATTTCAACAAACTAATTGCATTTACATGCTTACTAATATCATTGATATTGTCCTAATGATGTTCAATATTTTTTGAAATTAGGATTCTAGTGATGATGAGAGACCCACCTATCATCTTCCGGTGCACCCCACTACAACATCAAATCAAGAGAAGACTGCATTAAGAGTAAGACTCAGAGAGGAAGCATACAAAGAATGGTTGAATCAACCACATATTCAATTCCTACCATGTCCAGATCACCAATTAGGAATGTGTAGATGGTGCTGGACTTGCCAACATTTAGGGGATCTCCCCGACATGAAGCTCCATATAGACCCCACACCATTTGGAGTAGGTGTCCCAACAATGGGTGGTAATATTATGCCTTGATCGCGGAAACACGCAGAGGGAAGTATGATAACTTTGGGTGAGAGAAAGTGTGTGACCCTGCAGAGAGTCAAGTGCGATGCATGAAGGTTCCAACACACGAAGGGAAAAGGAAGTGTGCCCCTTGGAAGCCTGTAATAGTAGACAACTTGAAAGGAACACATGAGCGAAATGACATCACAAGCTAAGATGCAGAATAATCCACAACTTAAAGTGATGAGTTAATACAACAACACACAATGAACAAGATTCATACAAATGCAAACGAAATAGTTCATAAACATATGTGTAAGTTAAATAACATACATTTCCAATACAATAAGAATAGTCCTACTATATTAACAACATATGCATGAAAGCATGTTGGCTCTGTTTTTATTATTATAAGTGAAAGTTCCATCCATACATACACCATTGATGACCACTAGCCCCAATAGTGGAACATATAGTCAAGAACACCTGCTCCTCCAAAGAAGTATACTCGGTCTACGCTACGAAGAAGACAAGGATCTTCACAATACTCCCAAGCTCTTTCTAAGTCTAAGCCTAGCCAAAAGCTTGGCTCCCAAAAGACCCTTACATGAGTTATGAGGTTCTATATATAACAAGATGGAGTGACTCTTCAGCTCCCCTTTGTGACCTTTGGACTACCCTCATGACTCTTCAACTTCTTCACAAAATAACACATTACATTACATGATTAATTTTCATATTCCACTATTGACACTTGGAATTTCACTTACAACATAATTAAAATTAATATTTCATTTACCCATATAAGACAAAGCAAGGTAGAGACAGCTTGACATCCTAACAAGACACAACACTATGATGTTAGAGCTTGGGAGAAGTCTATCTCAACAACCTCCACTTTCTGCTTCTTGGACACATATTGGTGCCTAGTCTGGTATTGTGTGATGGTGTCCCCAAATTTCTTAACGATGTCTTGCTAGAAGGGGACTCTAGCCTTGATGGCATATGGGTATATTGTCTTAAAACCTGTATCCAACTCATTCTGAAGCATGAGCAACATTGTTCTGACTTTGATAGGAGCACCGATGAACTTCTACATGTTCTATGTGTTCAACCCTAAGTATTCCCTGGTGGAATTTTGTCTGAGATGCTCCAAGTACTCTTCGATCTCCTGTCAGACTTGCTTCTTGGGTTTAGCTTTGGTGAGGGAACCGAATGATGGGATCTAGTGTGTTCTCACCAAGACATCCAAACTACTGTACAACCGTATATTTGAGGCCTGAGTGCTTCTAATGAATGAGGTGAGCTACTTGTTGTTATAAATCAACATTCGAGCCTTCACTTTCTCCAACTATGCTTATGGCTTCTTCTTATTCACTAAGTCAAGTGGTGCCCCTTTATACTGCATTGTCCACTCTTTCCAATAAGTAATGGTAGCTTGTCCCGATCCTGCATCTGTTCACCTTCCTCCTCGGCTGTTGGTTGTTCATGTTCATGTCCTTCAACCTGTATCGGTGTTGTTTCCTCTATCATTGTTCCTTGCCTTTATACTTCTTCTTGCTTTTTCTCCTCTTCTCATTCTCTCCTTCTCAACTCCTGTTCTTCCTTTAACTTCTTCTCTATCTCCTACAGCTTCAATTCTTCTTCCTGCAGCCTCTTCTTTTCTCTCTTCCTCTATTATGCTCTTTGTATCCTCTGCTTCCAGTTTTCTTCTTCTTCCATAGCTTCTGTTATGAAACCAGCTCAAGAAAAGATAGAAAAGATAGATCAATGCCTTAGAATTCAGCCTCTTCGAGGGGGCAACCTCCTTTACATTACATAAATGAACAATTCTTGGATGATTCAAATGACAAAACCTCCTTTCTATA
>APFE031045665.1:2210-32268 GCA_000404065.3 Pinus taeda
AGCTATTGTACGCGTCAAACGGATATCATATGCTAAAGTTACGACCCCGGGAAGTTGATGTACCAACTTACCCCCAAACGGGGCCCACAGTTTGGCGTTTCATCTCCTAGGGTTAGGTTTTGGAATGTTAAGGGTTTTTCATTGGTTCTCAACAATAAATAGGCCTTCGAGCCTCATTGTAACACAGTTCAGGGGCATGTAGCCATCACATCTCTTCTCAGAGATAAGCTACCATCGCCCTAGCTAGTTTATTTCCATTTTTGATTGTAAGCATGTTTCAGTATTTTCCATTAGTGAAATGAAGTATTATTTCTGCTGCATCTTTGTGTATATGGTTATCTCTGTAATTTGTTGCGTTCCTGTTTAAATCCGGATCATTCCTGGACCCTATAGGCGAGTGTTCTATCCATCATCAATTCATGGCTTTTGCAGTTGCGCTCATCATGCCCTACCGACCTACAAAAGTTGCAGAATAGTTGTTGCGGTGTTTGTACAAACTTATGCAGCAAATGACAGCTATCCATCATATGTTTTCCTGCTACCTGACATATAGCACACCACAACGCAGGCCCTGTGCTTGGTCCTGCTTGAGATTTCGGCCTCAAAGGCATTGATCTCCCTCTTGCAATGTAGTTTGAAAAGACTGTGCAATGGTCTTTTTCACACCCCTGACCCTCGCATTTTAGGCACCATATCTCTTCGCACACCTCTGGTCGAACTGTTCTGTCTTGCTTCAAACTTTGCATTTCAAGGCAAATATTTTGCAACTGTGCATGGATCTACTGAACCCCTAGATTCTGATCCTGCATCGATGTTTCATGTAGTCTCATTACAATCTATAAGGACTCTGCCTGAGTCGTTATCTTTTGTTGTGACAGTGCAACCCTTAGGTGTGGCAGGAGCGAAGCCACGAACCACTCGCAGTGTTGCCCATCTGTTAAGTTCATATTATCATCGCGGATTTTACATTTCAACCTCTGATCCAATTCCCAAGGTGTCTCCCCTAGTTTCATCGTGATTTCCTTGAATCCTACAATTGATTGTGCCTTGGATTTAGGCCTACTAAATTCTTTATTCAGCGCGATCTAGATATCCGCCACCCCAACGTTTGGGTTATCATTAGAGTACTTGATGTACCAGGTTAGCACATAATCCTGCAGGGAACTAACCAGTGTTGCCTTCTTCATGTGATCATATGTAACACCCTGAGCTTCACATACAAATTTCACAACGAACTAGAACTGGTCCAGGTCCTCATTTCCCAAGCCTTTGAACAAAGGCAGCTTCACTGAATTTTCCATGTTGAACTGTGGTGGAGGTGGAGACAATATGGTTGAAGCCAGAGGTGATGGTGGTGAAGTTGGAGGTGGTGTGGGTGGAGGTGGAAATCGCGGGAATCCTTGTCTTATTAACTAAATAGCACTTCGCGGAGAAGCCTGCGCTACTCCCTCTTCGTCACCCAGTGGAGGTGAAATTAATGGACTATATTCAAGATCCTTTCTTCCTTCGTTCCTATAATTCTTTCTGCCTCGCATAGCTCTAAACATCAAGGTAGTTGCATAACCCGTTTTTCACACAATAACATGTCAATCTTGGTATTCAAATACTTCAAGTACTTACCTCATGGACCTTTGAAAAAGTGTCGCTTCGCCTTGTTGTAGCTGACTGAGGTATCAACTGCGAATTCAATCACAAATCCTCCTATGATGTGATTGAGCCAATGATCGACACTGCAGGCGATATTATCCTCATATGCTTCCAATATTTGTACTAACTCCGGGGTCCAGACAATAGGACCGTCAAGTCTCCACCTTCCTTGGCTATCTGCTAGCTTTGTGATTCACTTGTATAGCTCAACCGGAAAGGAACATAAAAAGATCTTGTGGATTTTTGTATATAGGTACCTGTCCATCCACTGTTCCTTTTTCAATCATGGATTTATGTTCTCCTACGCTTCGAATTCGTGGATCTTCCTATCCAACCAGTCTCCGATCTCTTTCTTAGTTGGATTCCAGTGATATGACATCACACATCTCTTATGTAGATTCTGGTCTCGACAATGGAACCATTTGTTGGTTGCATGGGGCCTGACCTAGGTTCAACATTAATTAGCCAAACAAATACCTACACTACTGGTCCTTTCGGCATCAGCTCACAGAGCGCGAACCAAAGTCTCACCCGAGGTAGTATGGGGGGATGTTGGAACCAATTTTCTGCACCCTGAGATGGTCGTGATGTCGGTTTATTCGTTCTATTCCTACTTTCACATAGGTCATTAAGTTCTAGGGCTTTTTCTATCTAGCCCTTTATTCCACCCTTCAGTACCTCCATGAAGGGGTACGGTTGACCTTCGTGCAGCCCTAACCTGCAGTTCAGGTACTTTCGCACTACTAGGGCAGCATACTGTGCAAATTCCCAAATTACCTTACATGTCTTACTTATATTATTACACAATCACAATTAGCGCCGCGTAAACAAATATATTTACTTGGATTTAATTAACCAACATAATTATATACATCCATGCATCACATAAACATTGTAAATGAAATTCAAACACAATATGAAAAAATGCATTAATAGGAAACAAAGACATAGGATTTGCAAAATTCTTCTCTCTATTGATATCTTCATATGATTATAGACTCTATTCGCGATGCGTACACAGCTGCAGGGGTCCGCGCTCTCAGCTGCAGACTTCCGCCCTAGGCCTCTGCGCACTCAATTACTATACAATCCCATGGTTTGCAGACCATGGGTAGATATTTACATCCGACTTTACACTTTACAAAATAAGGGCGAACAACCCGTTATGACACATGACACCTTCGCGCTCCGTGACCACAAAATGCAGAGGCTTTACAACTTTATTACAAAACTTGACCCAAAACATGGGCTTTTAGCCCCAAAACTATCCTTGGGGGGGTCACGTTCCCAACACTCTTGAACATGACACTCTTGCACTTCATCTATGTCACTATTGGGTTGCGTAATCTATTTGTCTTCTGGTTATCATATCGTTTTTCAGAGCCTCCATTTCAGTTTTGGGTCAATGTTGCCAACTCCATTCAATGTCGCTGGTGTGTTCAAGAGAATTCATTCAGTTGATCTCTGCTACAATACTCTTAAGCCTTCATTTCATGTATGTGTTTCCTAATCCAATTCCATGTCAGCATCATTCTGATCATTTTGTCTCAATCATGATACTAGTTTCGTGTCGTTGATGGGGGATACATCAAGGCCTTCCTAGGATGGGTCGCTTCCTATCGACATGAACACATCATCCAGGAAGTTGACTTAGAAACACTCCTTGGTACCTTGGTGCTTGCATACATCAATGAAAAGTTTCCTCGCTCATGGCGACAAGTTTAAATCAATGGCCTTCGATTGAAAGATTCTGTGTGGTGTTCGACATCAACTCATTTACTCACACCATATATATTGTACTATAGTACCTTGAGAGCCATTAACATCATCAGTTTTTTCTCTCGTGTTTATTAACGACTTACATCATTGGCCGCTAATCAGATGGTGTCTACCATGTTTGACTCCAGCTCATTGATTCACATGGTTAGACTCATACATTGGTTGGTCGTCTGAGAGAGATAGAAGACCTCGGATCTAGTTTCATCCATCCAGGTTGCAATTTCAGGAGTTATACAAAGATCAAAATGTATGATGGCCATGAACATATAGACAACCATCCAGTCATGGGTCCACCAGTTGCATCTATGGATGCGTCTTTTGATCATTATACATGTTATGTTAGCTTATGAGATGAGTATGAGTATGCCTCCCTCAATAAACAAATATTTCATGTTGTAAATGTATTTTAACAAATGAAGCTTGTCGGTTGTCCTTGATCCCTAATTGTCACAAGTTAAAGCACTTCAGTCATCAGTCATCATCTCTGACTTTGCACTTTAGGGGTAATTATGTTATATTCCATTTTGTCACATTCGATCAATGAGCCTCCTAATGGGACCAATCAACATCCTATCCCCCCCTTGTCACCATCTTGCACAAAGCCCTAAGCATGTACCTTTAATTTCCTAGATTTTAAGCCTTAAACAAATTCATTTGAACCAGTTTAAGGACCAAAACTCCATGTAAGCTTACTGAGGTGCATTCACCAGCAGGTTGCTCCACTATGGACTGCGTTGGTCACCAACATGTTGCTCCCCTTTGCACCTGTGTTGATTCTACAAATCTGAGAGAATGGTTGAGATTCTGAAAGCTTCCCCTTCTAGGAGTTTCCAGAAGTTGTTTCAACTACTTACCTTGGATAAAACATTCAGATCCTCTCCTTCCCTAAATTGGAGTTTTAACCACTTATCCTTTGATCCTATCCCTCTATCAAAGGTGGATATCTTACCTTAGATTGGTAATTGGATAAGAACTCCCAACTTACCATACTTCTATATATACTCCCAGCCTTCTATGTGGTTGGGGGTTGGATTTTGGAGAGTGATTCTACCCTTATATTGTTGTAGTGAGTGGTCATCATCTCATGCATTTAGGGTGATTGGAAGTGCATATTGTGATAAGGAAAGGACAACTCAATAACTTAGAGAAGCTCTTCTACAAGATCAATTGCTACTTATGGTTGTAGTCTCCTTCCATTTATATTAATACAAAGAATTCATTATTTTCCTATATGTGATGTTGTTATTTCACTTATTTCAATACCATGTTGATCTATTGAATGAATTACTTAGATGATATTGCATAGATATTGTATTTTCTTGGCTTGTGTTATCTGATTGTGTAGGTTCTAGTTTTGGCAATCGGAGCTGGAATTGGAGCTTCCAAGCTAAAAAAGGAGCGAAGTGTGCGAAGAATTCCAAGTAGGCCTCACTCGTACATCTATTTACTTTAAGGAAAAGCATTATGTACCTTGTCTCTATGTTGTTTTAGGTTAGCCACCGACCTAGGGGAGATACTTTTGTCCGCAATTGTAAATCTTGTATAACAGAGAGAGAAGGAGAGAGAGTGAAGGAGAGAGAGAGAGGGAGAGAGAGAAATGGAAGAAAGAGAGGGGGAGAGAGATATATAGATATGGAGAGAAGGAACAAGAGAGATACAAACAGAGGGAGGGAGGGAGAGATAGATTGATATGGAGAGGGAGAGAGAGCATGTGTGTTTCGGGGGGTGAGATAGAGAGACAAAGAAGGAGAGATGGATGAAGATAGATGTGTAGATGGAGGGGGGATAGAGGGAAGAAGAGAGAGACAGAGAGAGGGATGGAGGGAGAGATAGATAGATATGGAGAGAGAGTGTGTGTGCCTATTTGGGGGGATGAGATAGAGAGACACAAAAGGACATATGGAGGGAGATGTAGATACAAAAGGTGATGTGATCGTTCCGATTTCTCTTGATTGTCTTCCCTTCAACGTATTGTATTCCTTCTTTCCACACGAAATCTTGTGTTCATGACCTTCATCCCTGTATTATACCACCACTCCCCCAGCTAGGTAGTTGCTACCTTTGTTAGCTTCTCCACATACTCTCAACAAAAAATAGTTGCTCAACTTTGGCCTCCATTCAACCCCAAACTATTGATCCTCAAGCCCTAGTCCCCGAAGGCGTTCAATTCTTTATAACCATAGTGAGAACCAACTGCTTGCCCTAAAGGCGCTTAAATCTCTCTCATATATATGGGATCTATATTAGTCCGGGCTCTCCATAATTATCATGGCCTGTATATATTTAAATTCATTCCAGGAATCCTAGGTCTAGATGGATCCTGATATATCACACCTTTCCTTTGGGCCATATGTAGGGACCACCCTATATATATCCCTTTTTCTCTACTTATTCGTTGGTCCAGGAAATCTAGTGATCCGAGAGAGTTAACAAATGATGATTTTATCTCCCCCTCCTAGATCCCGCCAAGCCCAAATATTCTCTTCGCTGGGTCCCATGTTGGTTTAAGACACATTCACCTTAAACTCTTTCGATATTAGCTAGATTTTCGAACGTTTGGACTTCATCAGGTCACAAACTTGGTGACCAGAACTTGGAGGACTTTGTCAATTTGTAAACTTCCCTATACATTAGAGAAATTTTGAGGTCTAAAATGGGCCTCAAAATAAAAATGTACAACCAAAATAAACTTTATAAGAACCAATAGGATTCAAGATGATGATTTCAACCATGGAGGATGATTCACCATTTTTTGGAATAAAAAAGTAAAAGGCTTTAAAAAAATAAATAAATAAATAAAGACTATTTTTTCAACTCATATTTTCAATTTATTTCGCTACAGTTTTAATCAAATTTCGAGAAAGAGCACGCATTGGATGTGGATTTTAATTTCTCATCTAATGAGTGCCCATGTTGCATACTTTTGATGAACCCTGATACATGAAAAATGAGAAATACATGAAAAACATGATTGCAATCATGATTTTTCATGTGTTTTTCATTTTCCATGTAGTAGGGTCCATTGAAAGTATGCAACATGGATACTCCTTGTATGAGGAATTAAATTTCACATCCAACGAGTATTCCCACTCAAAATTTGAGTAAAACTGAACTAAGATAAGTTGAAAAAATAGTTTTTTTTTTTCTTTTTTCCCTCTAAAATTCAATGATGTAATCTAATATTATTTTATTATTTCCACTATTATTTTATAATATTCCTTAGGAGGTTCATTTTAGACCTCCAAATTTCTCTAATGAATTCAATATTTAGTTCAGGTCCGTGGCTTAGACCATTCTTTCCAGAAAAATGATAAGAACTTAAGCAGAGGGGAAACATAATATGGTTCTCCTTCGAGTTGCCTATCGACCAATGTTTATATTAACCCTTATCCCGATGAATTATTAGCAAATTTCAAACTCTTGAGTCCTTATATCTGCGGCTTCCAAAAATCAGATTGATCAAGCTTTAGAGTTTTGATAGCTGACCTACAATGATATTGGAGGGTTTTTTCTTGACCTCTTGTTGGAAATGAACGAACAAAACACCAAAAAGTTGTATATAATGTCAATAAACTAACACAAAGACACTTTCCCCCTTCACACGAGCATGAACACATATTCAGACAAAGGAAATTTAAAAACATGAATCAACTAAAAAACTCAAATTCTATTAAATTCATAAAGATATATTTAGAGAGGACTATTATAACCTTTGTTGTCTTAAGTATAGAGCTCTCATGCTCCTCCCAAGTTGATTTTCACTCTAATATCAAGACTCTTTTTATCTTTGAGTTCCACCTAAGATTCTCTCTTTCTCTGACCTTTATTTGGTGCTCTAAATGTACACACACATATGAACTATTCTATCAACTAGAAAATATCCTAACATAACCTAGGTTGTTTGAACATATGTTCCAACACCTAAAACTACCCGCACCTTAGTTCTACAATTGTCAATTTTACAAAGAACCACTTGGCCCAAAATGTCAACTCATCACACAACCTAACAACCTAGATTCCTCTAGAACTTGGACATTGACCTAATTTTACAAATTACATTCGAGGGGAAATAAAATTCCCTTTGGAAGTTCATGGCCCCCTTGTGGCCTAGAGAAAAAAAAATTGCCTAGGGTTGATGCTCTTGCATCAGATGGCAGAGAGAGAAAGAGAGAGAAAGAGAGCGAGGGGGGGAGAGAGAGAGAGATGGAGCAGAGAGGGAGTAGGAGAGAAAGGAGGAGGTAGGGAGGGAGATAGACAGAAAGATGGAGGGGGAGAGGGATGGAAGAAGAAAGAGACACACATAGACAAATACAAATATTATGTACTATTATGTAATATTGAACATTATTAACCACAAAGGAAGAGGAATGAATTTACGAAAGGTAAATACAAATATTGTATAGTATTATATAATATTGAACATTATTAACCATAGAGGAAGAGGAAGTAAAGATTTTACAAAAAGTAAAAGAAGTTGGATTTAGAAAGCCATGAATATTTTGGTTTTTTACTTAAATAGATGCATTGACTTTAATGTATATGTTGATCTAATCATGTTTGATTGATTGCACTAGATGCATTAATTTCAATGTAGTTAATTTCTAATAATATTTTATTGCTTTGACTAGATGTATTGATTTTAGTGTGGATATTGAAAAAATAGTTACACCTTGAAAGATTTAATCCAACTTGAAAATTAACAAATCTAAAGTTAAAATAAATCTAAATTAATTTATATAAATTTTATTATTATAAATCAATTTTAATTAATATTAAAATAAAAATTAATGATTTATTAAAATGTCACATGTTCACTGATTTTGGCATAATGACCCACAACGAGGTCTTTGATAGTAACAACATCATTAAATATTATATTTTATCAATGAGTTTGAATTCTCATCTAAAATAAACAAATAATGCTTCTAATATGAAAGTAACATTGATTTTTTTAATCAAATGATTGTTTATATGAATTTTGGCACATTAACCGAGAGAGACATGATTTTGGTACTAACAAGATCATTAATGTGATATCTTATTAATGAACTTGAATTAATAAGATCTTGAATATGATATCTTATCAATGAACTTGAATTTATGAAAATAAGGGCGTAAGAGTGAATTATTTTAGTCATGTTCATCATAATTTATGTAGAATTCTAACTTTATCTTATATATGAAGCTTCTCGTTCAAATATGCATCTCGAACCAATATCATTAAAGCAAAATGCACCCTCATTGGTTTATTCATTGGTATCTATCCTTCCTTCAAGGCCATGGATTAGAAAGCTTATAAAAATTGGATGGTCTTGATTACGGGTAAACTTTCTTCCTTTTTTTTTATTGAAGAAGAATCCATGCTTTTTCGTTTGATCCCAGACATGGATTTTCATCTCATCTCTAGAAATGGCCCCTGCTTCATAGGGCTAATAGGAATGCATCTGAATCAATAGAATCTAGATTTTTTTATTAAAGTGGATGTGCCATCAATTATATCAATATGGGTCTAGTTTCCTAATGGAATTTTTAATTACCTTTCTAATTTCTCAGAAAGACGACCAAAATATTGTGCATTTAATTGTCAACCTAAGGTTTATATGTAACTTGCAAGTTATTGTGCACTATATATATGCATATCACACTTTTTACTTTCATTGGTTTTTTTTTGTAGTTGTATTATAAATGATTACTTTTGTAGATGGAGTATAGGCAATTCACAAGGTTGGAAAGGTTTTACAAATTTAGAACTAATGTGACTAAATGTTAGTTCCCTATAAGACTAATGATTCCCCCATCACTATTGCCATTGTAGCCCTTGTTGTTATTATTGTACCCCTATTGTCCCCATATTGTTATTAGTGTGCCACATAGAAGCCCACAATTGTTATTGTTGTGCCCTTATATTATTATTGTTATGTCGGCTTTGATTATATTGTGACCCCTTAGACTCCTATATATAGAAAGGAGGTTTAGTCATTTGTATCATCCAAGAATTATTCATTTGTGTAATATAAAAGAGGTTTCCCCCTCGAAGAGGCTGATTTCTAAGGCGTTGATCTATCTTTTTTGTCTTTTTGTGAGTTGGTTTCATAACAAGCTACTTGCAGAAAAGTAAGGAAATTGAATTTGCTCACAAGAAACTAAATACACTTGCAAGAAATTAAACACATTTGTCAAAATTTAAACAAACTTACATTAAAGCAAATATATTTGCTGGAAATTATTAATCACGCTTGCAAAATTGAAACAACACACTTCTATCTAGTGGGTTTATGAAGCTTAACGTTGTAAACCCTCAACACAATATGTAGAACAAACCACATAGGAAGGAAATGAAAAGACTAATCCTTGCCAAGATGATCCTTGTTTTTACTCAGACCAACACATGTAGTCATGTGTTTAGCACATTTATTCAACAATGTAAATGAATGCAAATCAATCTAAAATGCACAGATGTCAAATTAGAAATAAACATGAATAATCAATTGTGTCAATAAATTGATAGATAAATAAATACAACCATAAATTAATTGGTCAAGTAAATAAAATGAATTCTATATGAATAAATAATCGACGAATTAAATCACACAACCATAAAAAGAACTACCTAAATTATACAATATTATGTCCTATTGGAGTGAGCCATGCCTCCATAGAACATATCGTTGATGTTTACCAACACTTGTTTCATTAACATCACAAATCAATTTAATTAACTAAGCTAGTTAAAAAAAATTAAGAATTCAAAAAAAATAAAAAATAATCAATTAATCAAATCATAAACCATGGAAATTATAAACTATAATTAAATTATTTCATTATGATTTGGACATCACTCTAAGTGTCCTCCACCATGAAATGAGAAAGGAACTCTTTATATACATAATATTAGTTTAATAAAATATTTTAATGTTATGATGTGTTATATATACTCTAAACAATAATAAAATTGTAAAATGAGTTACATGAATATTTGTTTAATCTTTTTTATTAATCTTTTTAAAATAATTAAACATTTTTTTATACATAAAGGTTATATATAGGAGTTGTCTATAATGCGACTTTTTGGAGATTTCAATGATGGAATCCGGGGGAAGAAAATGAGGTTAAATCTTGATTTGTTGTAGTTAAAATGGTTTTTTAACTGCATATTTGGATTCAGCGCCCTGGAAAACCCCTGGGACGCTTTGATTGTGCAAAAACTAGCTATCAAACTTGGGATTCCAATAAATTGCTGCCGGATTTTGACTGGAAAAACCCACCGGAAAGGCTTTCAAAAAGTCGCATTATAGACAACTGCGTTATATATATATAATTGACATTGAAGAGAATGATAACAAGTTAATAATTATTTATTTAATATTGAATGATGACAATTTGTTTATATAATGCTTATATTATAGTACACATGTCATGTCATTAGAGTATAGATTGATATAATGAGAGTTGTACAAATTGTACACCTGTTATTTTTACATATTTTTTCAAATTTATATTTTCAAATTTATTTTTTTTGTAAATTAAAAGATCACCCATAAAAATGGTCTATTCAATACTTTACACCAATGAGAAAATGGAATTTTTGAATTTAATTACAAACTATTTGTGTTTATAGTACATAGTAATTAATATGTAATGTTATTTTTCAAATTATTTATATTTATTGTTCATAGTAATTAGTGATATAGTACATAGTAATTAATAATAGAGTACACAAAAGTCAATTCTTGCCATCATTACACAATAAGAGGGGAGACATTTCAACCAATCATATTTGAGATAAAAAGAAAATAAATTTATTAAAAATATTAAATTTAATTTTATAATGTTAAACTTTAGATAGATTTTAAATTTTTTAGTCAAAGAAAAACTAATAGCAAGTCAATGAAAAAGTATAATAAGATTTATAATTAAAATAAAAATTATTTATAATATATATATATGATTGTTTGTTTTGTGTGTTATGTTTTAAAATTATTTTTTCTTTGGTTAAGTGCTCATTTGCCTCAAATGTAAGGAAACATGTTAACAACTTAAGATCAAGAGGCATCTAGTAGAAATGAAATCCCACATCCTTATAGATCATGAACAAATGATTCCAAGTGGAGTGGTTTTCCTTGAGTAACATTATGCGTCAATTCACATTAATTATATATATATATAAAGTTTCTTACTCACCAATTCATAGGTAAAGGTAAGATATTTCATATGGCTCAAGATCACATAACAAACAAGGTTTCAAGACATGACATGACCTCACCATATCAACTTGGTTAAGAGGATAACAAACATTCCTTTCAACCACCAAGAACTAAATCTAATTAACACACATAAATACAACATAATGGATTTTCTTTTAAGTGTAAAGTTAAGAGGTCAATTTCAATTCTACTCGTATTGTGAGGCACAACATGTTTAGAAGAATTTGCATCTTTCACATTACATATTATAATTGTGTTAACCATTATTCATTGCCATCTTAAGTATGGTTTTGGCCCTCCTCTCTCTCTCTCTCTCGATATAATATATATATATATATATAATATATATTATCGAACCGAGAGTTTCTATTGATTTAAAATATTACATTTGCTAGTAGTGTTTCTCAAATACCCATTGGCCTCATTCTTAATAGATTTATTGGCCAATAGATGCATGCCCAAATACAAAACAGGGTTCTAAAATTACAGCGATTTACATAAGATAACAGGCAAAAAGTGCCAAAAAACTAGTTAGACCAAGATACAACCAACTAACATCAAATATCATCAAAATTTACCAGGATATGTTGATTTGGACCCAAGCTAGGGGTTCGCGGGAGATTGAATTCACAATGCACATGCCCTACCATGTGAGCAAGCTTGGTTTCTATACTATCAAGCCTTTCCTAAATGTGTTGCTATTGTTGGTGCACTAAGATTACTATTAAAAGCAACCTTAATACCTACATTAATTATCAAACCAAGGTAAGTCTATTTATCTCAAGAGTGTTCAACATTGTCTATGCAAGTGAATCCAAAGGTCAATTCAGAAGGAAATGATTTAGAATCGTTGCAATAATTAATATCTAATTCTCGAAGTTCAATCCAAAGAAAACCTGAAAGAAAACCTTAAAGAATTTGCAAATCTATTTTAATCTATTGTGCAGAAAATTGAATCTGAATGCAAGTAAAAGGAATCATTCTTAGCAGATCTAACTAGTATCAACAATAATTCATTCAACAAGAAAGAAATCTACAACAAATGAACATCAAGCAACTATTCAAGCATTTAACTAAAAGCAATCAACTGTGAATTCAAATAACACTACGCAAAAGGAACAACAATAAAATACTTAAGCTAATCTGATAAATTCATCAAAGATTAACACGCAGATGTAAACACAACAAGATTTCGAATCTAATTTGAACGACAAAAGTAAATCATGAAGACCAATACTCACAACAATCAAAATAATCCTAATTTCATGAAATAACATGAATAAACAATTGCAAGAGTAAACAAAAATAAGTATGGCACAAATAAAGCAGTAAATCTCCTATCGATTAGGCCTAGAGTCTCCAGAAGTCACTGCCGAAAGACACTTAGAATGCGATTACAGGTAACAAAAAAAGTCTTCTTCATTAAACTCAATAATAAAGGTATAACATCACCGTCGTAAGAATATTCTGTGTCAAAATTGAATAATTACAATCTCCAAATTTCTAGCTAACTGTTCTATTTCGCATGTCAGCTTTATATAACTTATGAGAGACAAACAGATAAAAGTGAATCCTTAGGATCAGGAGATCCTGAGGATTTCACAATCGATAATTTATTTTCATTACAAAATAAACTTGATTCTCTTGGTCTTCTGCTAGCCTTCATAATCAAGACGTTGTCCTTTTTCCTTTTCTTGGTCGTTGTTGTCCCATCGTTTGAACAACAATTGTCCAATTCATATTCCTGCATATAAAAATAGAGAAAGTTAGCCAGAATTACATAATTCATTAATAATTGATTTTATCTAGCTTCTACAATCATTTCTTCTAAAGTCCTTTCTAAATTGAAGATAAACATATAAAGATGAATGATTAATTAAGCTAATATGAGGATAAAACATACCTTTTATACAACCCAACATACTCCCCTGCTTACCTTTTTGCATGTCTTCATGCAATAAGATGACTGAAGTGCAGTTGTGTCAAAGAATAGGCAGGACAAACTTCTTCCTTATATAGCCTAAAACCATTTTTTGTTTAACTATTGCAAAAGCCTGGATTACACAATAATTTGGCAAATCATAATCACAGTAATACCCTTCAGGCGAGTACCAAATAATAGGGCATCTATAATGACATCCGATCTAGGCAGGACCCATGTCGAGGACTATATTGATGTACATGATTAAGCGAGCAACAATAGCTTTAAAGTTTCTGTACCCAAATGGCTCCCGGTTTTTGACATTGTTAGTGGAAGCTTCCCATCTTTGCCTTGATGCCAACAAAGCTTCCTCCTTAATGTCCTGAAAATATTCTCTTCCTACCTGTATAATATCTGTATGGAGTGGTCCCAGTTTAGCCACGACCTCGTCTTGTTGCATAAACCTTTTATGTCGGATAGAGAGGTGTAAGGGTTTTGTGGGTTCTCCTCTAACCTATAAATCTATACCATGTTCCCTTTTCTAAAAAGTGTTATAAGATTTAGCCCATTTAACATGATTGGTAGCAAAAGAGAGGAAAGCTTGGAATTGAATGTCCCCAATGAAGGGGCTAGGATTACTATCCAGTTTATCCTCCAAGAAGAAATTGTGCATGTATAATTCACATAGAAGGCGTTGTACGTGCTCATTTTGTTCCTTAAAACATTGGACAAATTTTGGAGAGGTCTTGAATTCTGCTGACTTACCAGCCCTGACAGCTTTAAATTTCAGCAATAAGTACTTTTCCAACAAGAATAGTACATAATTAGTGGCAGGTGACTGACAAGACAAAGCATCAGAGTAAAGAGAACAAATGGTTTCAATTTGTTCCTTGGCCTTCTGGAACTTGGCTTGTGCTTTCTCTAATTTCTTCTACTCATCTTTGAAGCTGACAAAAGTCTCGTCTTCTGTTACAGTAAGTTCATCGAATTTATTCCGCAACTCCTAGTCTACCTGTATGGTACTACTTCATCCTTATGTTGAGCCAACTCCTGCTAGGTCCTTGTTAGTTCATTCTACAATTTCATGATAGCAGCTTCCCTTACCAAAGGAACATAGTGAGGGGTTTCCCCTGTCTGAGTTTCACTATCGTGTGTTATCACTGAATCAGTTTGAACAACAACTTCAACTGTTTCTTGGGACATATAGCAATCTGCCTGGGCATTCTCCTCAGAATTGGTTTGGACAACAACTTCGACAGTTTCTTAGGGAATACAACAGTCTACTTGGGCATTCTCCTTAGAATTGGTTTGGACAGCAACATTTGTGGTAGGAAAGTTTGTTTGGGTCCCCATTGAGCAAACACAAGGAATTTCAGTCTGAGTCTCAATATTCTCCAAAGGACATTGTTTTGTTTAGGTCCCTATTGAACAAACATAAGGAATTTCAGACTGAGTCTTAATATCCTCCAAAGAACATTGTTCTATTTGTGTCCCTATAGTTTCCAATTCCACTTTCAATTTCCGAGCCCTAACTGCTTCTTTTAACCACTCTCTCAATTATTTGACTATTTTCTTTTGTTTCCTATATTTGTTAATGAGCTTCCTCAATATGTATTTGTATGATTTCTTCTTTGTGGGGTTTTCGATTGGATGTGGCACAGTTGTGGTTATTTCGGGTTCATGAGGAGTTGTTCCAATATCATGGTTATGTTCCAATGGAACAATATCTCCCGGTTGATTTTCGTCTCCAAGGTCTTCTTCTACGTGGGCTTCTTTATCAGGGGACTCCAATGGAATAATATCTCCTGAGTGACTTTCGTCTTCCAAGTCTTCTTCTACATGGGCTTCTCTCTAAAGGGACTCTAATGGAACAGTGTCTCCTAGTTGATTCTCGTCCTTAAGGGTTTCTGCTGCATGGGCCTCTTCCTATGGGAACTCCATTGGAACAATAATCCTTAGTTGATTCTTATCCTCAAGGGTTTCTTCTGCATGGGCCTCTTCCTCTGGGAACTCCATTGGAACAGAAACCCCAGGTTTATTTTCGTCCTCAAGGGTTTCTTCTGCATGGGCTTCTCTCTATGGGGATTCCGACGGAACAATAACACCTGGTTGATTTTCGTCCTCAAGGGTCTCGTCTGCAGGGGCTTATCTCTCTGGGGACTCATTCATAGAGGGAACGAATTCCCTATGATCCTCCAAAATATCAACAGATGGCAAATTTTCAGTATGGCTAGAATTACCGGCAAAGGCGGACTAGTTAAGGGAATGATTTTTCCCTTCAAAGTTTCCATATGGATCCCTTTCTTCACAGTATGTACCCATATTCTCCAATACTCGAGCCATTTCTTCCTCATATTACTACAGAAAATCATCTTGCGGGCTTGGAGAGGGCATATGAGACAACCCTTCTTCTTCTGTTGGAATTGGGGTGCGCTGCTGTGATTTTGTCCTTGCAGAATGTCTACATTTTTGTTGGGCCAGAGGACAAAGAAATATTCCTTTTTTTATTTCCCTTTTTGGACCTGCTACTTTTACTCTCTATTGTTCAGTATACGTGTCATCCATGTTTCTATCATCTATCCCTGTCTGTACATCTGGGTTTCATTCTAGTGGGGTTAAGGCGGGATTTACAAGGTTATCCCAAGTTAATTGTTGCTGGGCCAATCCATGAATAATGATTAACTTAATCAAACCATGATGGCTGCTGACAAAATGTGGGTCTTTAGCCTTCCTAACCCAACTAGAAACATCATGAAATAATGAATTTAAATAGAATGAAATAATGAATTTAAATAGAATCGCAAATTAATCGTAATTTTCTACTTCAGAATAGCTAACAATTTGAGTTGTCAAGGTTTTACCACATCTTGACGTTCGTCACAAGTGATGTACCTCTGAAAAATGGTTGCCAATTCTTGCCATGGTTGCTTTAAAGATGTGGGGTGAACCCCTTTTCCTTTGCGTACAAATCGTTCATCTGGGTCTTGGAATACCGCAACTGTGTCCTACAGGAGAACATGCTTATCATTCCATCTTGTGCCTTCTGCTGGAAGTCCAGAGACTTCAGCTATAACTACTTCAGAAGCTGTAATATTTCTGCCCTTCATTTTCATGCGTCCATCCTGTAGATTTTGCAAGAATTCAAGTGTTATTTCATTCTAGAATCACTGTAATTTGGCCAAGTACTGAAGCCAGCCAGTGCACTCAAGAATTTCGCGAGCCTGTTCTGTTACTCGAAGTACTGTAGGTTCACTGAGGATATATTTTCCTCCCATGGTTTTTGTTTCTCAATTGTTGGTTCACTTCGCACTTTTGCATGCACTTTCTCACAATTTCACAATTTGGAACAACAAAATAAATTGTACACAAAAATTAAAAGTTGGTAAAAGAGTAATGAGATTGATTTAAGGTTGTTATTAATGGGGAATGATGTTGTTTGTCATATCAACAGTTTTTGGCGCAACTTAATAATTAATTCGCATGCTATCCATAATGCTTACCTTCCCCCCTCCAATCAGAAAAGGGTGCCCACGACCATCAAGCACGGGAAAAAGGGAAAGGGCATTGGGGATTCATAAATGTGACAGAACAATCAAACAAAGCGGCATAAATATGGTAGAAAACAGTCAGAGCGGTACACGTCGCAAAGATTTGAAATGACTGTAAAATGAATAAAGCAAGGAATTGATGATTATGAAAAGGGATATTTCCTTAGGTGGTGAAATATGACGACATCATGACCGGCAATAAATGATAGTGACTGGTGGTATCAATTGACTAGACAATATTGATATAATGCATATAAAATTATAATTTACCATGCATGTTGGTTAATTAGTTATAAATGTTGTTCAAATAATAAATTCACCTTTAGAAATGAATCAATACGAATTAATGGGATAGAGAATAGTTGGCAATCTAACATAAAACTACAATACCACAAGCAGAGGCACTGCTGCCAGCAGGTGTTCATAGCCTCGATAGGGTTACTTTTTAACCCAAAAATGAGCCAGAGTCCTCCATTTAGTATTTAGATAATTTTCTTTCTTTATTGCTATAAAGAGACCACTATGTTGGCATGGTAATCAAATAATCATAGTGCTATTCACCAAGATATAACAAAATGATCAAGCCGGCCCATGATGAGGCCTCCTGTCCTTCTGATAGTTTTGACTATCAAAAAGGTCATTACCCTGGTGTGGTGGCCATAATTGAATGTCACTTGTTACGCCCTTATGATCATGGTAGGTTGGCTCATGATGAGACCCCCTATCCTCTTTAAGAAGATTTGTATTGCATTTTCATATTTCCATATTTTCATATTTTTATTGTAAAGGGAGGGAGGATCATTTACTCCTTAAGAGTTAGGGATGAAATGAGAAGTAAAAAAATGCCAATGAAAGTTATGTTTTTATCCCTATATCATCATACCAAAGGGAATTATCAACTGAAAGTGTGAAAGATAAACCAACACGGTATTAAGATAGTGAATCAGTTTATGATATGTCCAAAGAGGAAATATTCAGTCAGTCATTATATAGATGAACCAGGTCAGTTTCAGAATAAAGATAACCATCAAAGGCTTTACAAGTCATAATGTCATTAATATTATTGTTTTCCTTTATTTTAGGTACAAATTCCAAATCCAAAAAGATGGTTTGGATAAGAAAACATGGGAGACCGAAATGGTTATTTGATTAAAAATGAACAACGATGGAACAACAATTATTGGTCCTATGAAAAAGAAATCATAGTTGTTCCTTCTACTGAACAATAGTTGTTCAATTGATTGAACAACAGTTGTTCAATTGATTGAACAAAAATTGTTCAATTGATTGAATATCAAACACATAGAAAAGAAATCAGAGTTGTTCAATTGACTAAAGAATAGTTGTTCAATTAACTGAACGGCAATTGTTCAATTGATTGAACAACAAACATAGCAAAAAGAAATTGGAGTTGCTTGTTATTTCAAACAACAGTTGTTCAATTGACTGAACAACAATTGTTCAATTGATTGAACAACAAACACAAAAAAAGGAAATCAGAGCTGTTCATTCTTTCAAACAAGAATTGTTCAATTGATTAAACATAGAACACAAAAAAAGGAAATTGGAGTTGTTCATTCTTTCGAACATTATCTGTTCAATTGGCTGAACAATAGTTCTTCAATTGATTGAACAACAAACACACAAAAAGGAAATCAGAGTTGTTCATTCTTTCGAGTAGCAACTGTTCAATTGATTGAACAACAATTGTTCAATTGATTGAACATCAATTACTAAACACACCAAAAAACAAGAGAAATCCTTGTATTTACACAGTGATGCCTATCTAGAATAAATTACAACCAACCATAAGAAAAATATATACATTATTTACAACGGAAGAGAGATAAGTTTTCATGAAAGTAAAGTTGTCGGGTCATTACCCCCTGCAGCTAAAATTGCATAGTGGGATCATCACATACCTATTGGCAAAAAGACTCTTTGGTGAGTGGTTTATGATAAAGAAGTACCCGATGTCCATTCACCCAGAAAGAATGGCCAAACTCATCAATGGTGGTCAGAGTGAGAGTGTCATTGTTGTGCACCTCTTGAATTTCATATGGTCCAAGCCACCTTGTCTGTAACTTACTCGGAAAGTATTGAAATCTGGAATCATAGAGAAGCGCCTAGTCTCCTTTCTGAAACGTCTTCTTTTTAATAAGACTGTCGTGCCACTTATCCCTTTCTTACTGAATAATTATGGTGTGTTGTAGAGCAAGTAGTTGAGCCTCATCCAATTCATTTATTTTTTGAAGTCGTTTAGTTTGGGCCTCCATCAGATCCAATCCCACTTCCTGCGCTGTTCTAAGAGTATTTATTTCAAATTCGATAGGAAAAATAGGTTCTTTGCCAAATACAAGTTGGTACGGAGAATATCGAGTAGTATTTCGCCAAGTTATGTGATAGGCCCACAAGGCCTCTAGCAGTCTAGCAGCCCAGTCTCGTCGATGTGTTGAAACTATCTTAGTCAAAATTGCTTCGATAACCTTATTAGTGCTTTCAACTTGCCCGTTTTCCTGCGAGTGATATAGGGAAGTGATTCTATGCATGATGTGGTGTTTCCTTAGAGTGGTTGTAATTTTATGTTCTACAAATTTCCCCCCTCCATCTATTATCACTTCCCTAGGTAACCCATACCGCACAAATAACCCAAAAAGGAAATTAATTACAGCTTCTTTTGTAGCTCTTGGAAAATTTATTGTTTCTACCCACTTTGTTACATAGTCTATAGCAACCAGTATGTAGGCCTTTTGGTTTGATGGTGGATGAAATGGGCCACAAAATCTAATGTCTATCATTCAAAAGGTTCTATTACCAATTGGGGCTACAATGACATTTCCTCAGATTGACCAGGACAACCCATCCTTTGGCAACTATCATAATCCTAGACATATTTCTTAGTGTCTTTAAAAATGGTGAGCCAATAATATCCCATCTGCAGTCCCTTGTGCCTAGTTCTGAGATCTACAAAGTGTCCCTCGTAGGGCTCATCATGGTAGGCCTTCAAAATGTCGTAGATTTCATTTTCACGAATGCATCTATGTATGCACATATCAGACCTTGTATGAAAAATGTATCCACTAATCCAAGAAAATCAGGTGTTGTGCTGGACGATCTGTTTCCTTTCCCGTGCCGTCAAGTTTCTAGGCATCTTTCCTACTGCCAGATAGTTTGCCACATATGCATACCAAGGTGTTTTAAATACTACGAAAAACAAATGTTCATCTGGAAACTGGTCATCCACTGCCAGCAAATCATTTATCTTTGGAGCCCGAGACAAAAAATTAGCGACAGGGTTTTCCTTCCCTGAAAGGTCTTTAATGGTGATATCAAACTCTTGCAAAAGTAATAACCAACGAGTCACTTGACCATTTGTAATTGGTTTGTTAGCTAAGTATCTAATGGCTGAATGATCAATATACATAAAAACTTGATAGCCAATTATATAATGTCTAAATTTGTTTATGGCATAAATGACAGTGAGAAATTCCTTTTCTGTTACTGTATAATTAAGTTCAACAACAATAAGATTTTTGCTAATATAATAAATAGCTCAAGGCTTTCTATCCTCCTCTTGACTGAGGACAATGCCTATTGTTGCATCTGATGCATCCATAGAGATATGAAAGGGTAGCTCCCAGTTGGGTCCATGCAATATTGGTTTCGTTGAAACTAATTTCTTCAAATCTGTAACATATGTGTCACATTTATCAAACCATTTAAAGTCAACATTTCCTGTTAAAGCATATAAAGACGTAGCAATTTGCGATTTTTTTTTTTTTATGAACCTGCGATAGTAACCTGCATATCCAAGGAAGCTATGTACCTTCATTTCAGTACAAGGTGTAGGTAGTAAGATAATTACCTCTATCTTCGATGGATCTACCTATATCCCAGCCGCAGAAATGTAGTGTCCTAGGATTACACCTTCTGTCATCATCATGTGACACTTAACATTACTTAAACACAACCTGGTGGTAATGCATCGTTCCAACACCTTTTCTAATGTTTGTAGCGCTTGTTCAAAGTTGTCCCCATATGGGGTAAAGTCATCAATGTAAACTTCAAGTCCTTCATTTATCATATCAGCAAAAATACTAAGTATAAACCTTTGAAATGTGGTTGGGGCATTGCATAAGCCAAATGGTAACACTCTGTAAGAAAATGTACCCCATGGGCAGGTAAAGGTGGTTTTGTCTTGGTCTTTAGGGGTGATTTGGATCTGATTGTAGCTGTGGAAGTCATCAAGAAAGGAGAAGAATTGCTTCCCTGCCAGTGTATCAAGGACTTGATCAATAAATGGAAGAGGGAAGTGATATTTCTGCGTGGCTTTGTGATGAGCCTAGGTATTGCAGCAAGAATGTTGCAACTCCCAGGGCTACCAGCTTTACTTATCAATGTGAGGTTCGTACAAACTTGGAGATGACTATCCTATATACACAAGTAGAAGTGAAGGCACTGCGTATTGTCACTGCTCATCTGGCAAGAGGCCCTAGGAGTTCCAAGAAAGACTTCTATAGGATCAAAAGAAGCTTGATTTTGATGGAAGGAGAGCAAACCTAGTCTAGGGGAGAGCTATTGTGCTGTAGAAATGAAGAAAGAAATCATGTAATGCTAATTTCCTAAGTTGCAAAAGTAAAAACATAAAAACTTAGACTAAGGGTTAAACAATGGAAACTAGGCTAGGTCTGTGTCTAAGCAGAAGAACAGTCAGAGATCAAAATGGTGGAAATGGGACATAATGAGCAACAGCGCATAAGAACCGTTGGATCAAGCAGGTGGAAAGCGAATGAACGACTGAGATCGGATTGCAGGAGGGTGCGTAGGCAGATGGCCGAACATGGTCAACTAATTACGGGTTGGATGGCTAAGATTATATCGTGGAATCAATCGGCAGATCGATGGTGGAGATGGAAGCGGGCAAAAGAAAATGTGCGAAAATGGGAGAGCGGGTTTAGAGGGCAATAAGCGAAATATCACACGCCCTCAAAGCTGTAAGCAATTTTGTTGAATTTCACGCGATTATCCTCCTCGGCTGACACGTAGCATGGGGAAATCGCTCATATCACGTGCCCTCGGCCGAATAACGGTCGAACAAGAGATCCACGCGATATCATGTGAAGGCTGTCGAATCTGGTAAGGCGGATTTATGGTGGGGAATGGACCGAGCAGGTTGGTGACCGGGTGTGATATACTCATTGGATCAGCTCAGGAAGATCGATGGCAGGGATTTAAAGGGTGAAAAGTCAAATGCAAAAAGGAATATGAGTGGTGATTGGTCTATTTTGTTGTGTAAAGCGATTTACCGGCAAAAACCATTTAAACATGAATTTAACAGCTTCTGCTCAGGTGTTTCATGTTGAAGGGGAATGACATGGGAATGTGAGTGAGGTCTGAATGATAGAAAGAGAGTGAATCGAGCTGATGACTATTAAAGGGGCAGAGTGACAATGAACTCAGTGACTGTGTTTAAATGACAAACCCTTTGTGAAAACCAAAACCCTGTGTTTTTGGGGCTGTTGCAGGGTTTTTGCCTCACATCATGGTCCTAGAGGGAGGAGCTGAGGCCAAGACACCTGTGAGCAACCTTGTGGATCTTTTCTTTGCTACCAAGCTAATTAAAATAATGAATGAAGCAAACTAAATCACAACTAATCTGTTCTGCACTACTGTAATGAGACTGCAACTATTAAAGAAAATGAACAGAAAATAGGAAGTTGCTTAAGTACATGAACAGGAAAGCTATAAATCTATGCTAAAACATTATAATGAAAATACATCTATTTAACCAAATGAACAATCAAACCATGCATCTATGTTACTGCTACAATGGAAATGAATTGCTTAAGTAAATGAACAGAAAACATGAATTTAAGTTAGGATAACAATACAATAAAGAGGAGCTTTGGCTACTAGGGTTGGGCCCTAACCCAAGAGCTTCAACCCTCTGAATTAACTCAGTGTTGGCTCAAATCAAAACTCATCTTCATTATAAAAGAGTTGTATTACATCAAACTATTACAAAGCAGAGTTCCACAGTAAAAGTTTGAATCCTGACTAGCTAACTGACTAAAAAAACCGAGGTCCTAAGCCTTTTTATTTATACATCTGAAGTCTAAACGACTTCCCTAAAAATTAGGTAGGTACAGCTCCCAACTTAATGTTAACTTGTCCTTTCACTTTCACTAGCTCGGTTTCCTTCTAGTAGGGAGGCTACTTGTACTTCCACTTTCTTGGCTATCTTTTAGTACTCCTGATTTCACTGTTTGTACTTTTAGCTGATGGAGGGATATTCAAATGGATGGGCAGTAAATGAAGAGGATTTACCTCCTGTAATTCCTCTCCCTTGTCCCATCTGAGTTTTTACCAAGGTCTTTTACCATAGTTCCTTGTTTTTACCTTTTATCCCTGCATTTCCCTAGCTTTTATCCTTTATTGCTCCATTACATGCACATTAGACCACAAAGCAAAATATCCAACTCTAACTCATCTCATAAGAAAAATATAATCAAAAGTATGCAATAAGTTGTGAGAATAGTTGGTTTGACTAAGCTAGGAGGTGAATTAAGGCCAATTAAGGCCCATATAATTACTTAATGATGAGACTCATCATCACCCCCCTACTGAAAGTGTTTCTCATCCTCTAAGAAACTTAGTGGCTCTGGTAGCCTTTCTGACATCTCATGCTTCTGTTGTGGTCTTTTCTTCTGGTTTATAGCAACTTGCTTCCCTTTCTCCTTCTACCCACTTATATTCTTTGATCTTCGAGCTATGTGGAAGTGTTTTCCATCTTTTTTAGCAGGCATGTATATTATCATTTCTTAGCAGCCTAAACATATCCTCAAAATGTGTACTTGCTTGCCCTTGGGTAGCAAGATATCTAAGTGGCAGCTGACGATTATTTGCAATGAGATTATGGGTGTTGATTAGGGTCATGGGCTTTGATTGTTCAGCTGCTTCTCTTTCCCTGAAGCCACTTAGCTCTTTTGTTTCTTGTTGCTCTAATTTTTTTTTCACTGCCTTCTTTCTCTTCGATTTCAGCATCACGTTCCTTTGTGTTTTTCTTCATCATGTCCCTCTATATTAGTTTCTTCTTTTTCCATCTCATCCCCATCTAGATCTATATCTGTTTTTCCTTGTTTTGTCTTCTTCCATTGACAAAAGGACTAACACCATAGATGAAGGTTTTGATGTGATCCTCTACTTGTAAGTCATTGAAGACTGCTCATGTTATAGGGATCCTAAGGTTTTGGAGGGCGTAACCTTTTATCAGAGGAAATTGGCCACCTTTTTACTTACAAACCAACTACCTCTTAACCTTTACAACCTTCAATCAAATGATGCAGATGAGTGAGAGAGTAGGATACTTACCTATGGCATTAATGCCATGCTGCAAGTGTCAAAGATAAGAGGTGCTGTTGATGGTCATTCTTCTTCCACTATGATGTCTGTTGATGGTGTCTGTGACTGCAGATCTGATGTTGTTGTTGTTGTGTAGTCATCTTTCTTCCTCCTCTGTTGTCTGCTAATGGTGTTTGTGACTGCAGATCTAATGTTGCTACTGTTGTGTTGTCATCTTTCTTCCTCCCCTGCTATTTGCTGATGGTGTCTGTGAGGATGCTGCAATGAATGGACAAAGGGAGTAGGAGTGTGTGTGGATGTAAGGATGATGGTCATGGATAAGGTGATTATGTAGAAAACACAATCTTCACCTGAATTGAAGCAATGAAGTGAAAAACAATGGAACTGATGGAGGGGTGCAGGGTAAGGAGTAGAGGTGATGAGTACATGTGAGGCAGGGTTCCCTTTTGATCTTCTCTTTGCTCATTGATTCATCCACTTGCAAAAAAATTACTTTTTCTTTTTCTTTTTCTTTTATTATTATATTTTTTTAAAAACACCTAAGTTTCCACAGAGAGGTTTTCACCCTAGGTATTTGCCGTGGGCACCTCAAGGAAGGTTTTCACCCAGGGATCTTCTTTTTCTTTCCATTTTTCTCATCCTTGGGTTGCCTCATGGAGGTTTTCAACCCAAAGATGGGACTCGGGCACCTCATGGAGGTTTTCACCTGAATCCTTATTTTGTTTTTTCTTCTTTTTTCAATGAGCTAATGAGGGAGGAGCTGAAACTTGCTCCACCATCATCATTGTCTTATTGATGCTATCAGTGAACTCTTGTTTAGATGAAGGCCTCTTGTACATTTTCAGTTTGTGTCCATTAACTAGTAATGGAATGGCTTCTTCATTTATAGTTTTGATATGCACTGAACCATTGTCATGGCATCTTTCTACCACATATGGTCTGAGCCATCTTGTTCTTAGCTTGCCCTTCAAGTCTTTGTACCTTGAATCATATAATAATGCCCAGTCTCCTTATTGAAATAGCTTCTCCTTGATATGTCTGTCATGTCAGATCTTTCTCTGAAGCTAAATTATCTCTGTATGGAGGAGGGCCTGCATTCTAAATTCATCTAGGCCATTCATATGGAATAACCTTTCTTATTGTGCATGACTGAGATCTAAATCTAGTTGGGCTACCATCCTCAATGTGTTATATTCAAATTCAATGGACAACAAAGCCTTTTTTCCATAGACCAACTCATAGGGTGTAAATCCAGTGGTGGTCTTCCATGTTGTATTATAGGCCCAGGTGGCCTCAACTAGTCTCTCAGCCTAGTCTTTTCTGTTGTTATTCACTACCTTGGCCAAGATGTTCTCCAGTGCTCTATTGGTCACCTCCACTTGCCCATTAGCTTTTGGATGATAAGGAGTGGAGGTCCTATGCATGATCTTGTGATGCTTGAGCAGTTCTTCAATCATTCTAGAGGTGAACTGGCTGCCTTGGTTTGTGACTAGTTCTCTAGGGTACCCAAATTTGTAGAATATATTTTCCCTTAGGAACTCAGCCACCTTTTCTTTTGTTGTTGCCTTGATTGCTTTGGTTTGTGCCCACTTAGTCAGATAATCAGTGTACACAATGATGTGTTGTTTTTGCTTTGAAGGAGGGTTGATAGGCCAAATGAAGTCCGTGCCCCACTTGTCAAATGGCTCGAAAGTCACTTGATCATTTCATCTCTTAGAGTTGGCTTTCCCATCCTCTGGCATCGATCACACTGACTAACATACTTCTTCACATCCTGATGAAGAGTAGGCCAATAATAGCTTGCTTGTAACACCTTGAATGTTGTCCTTTTTTCTGCAAAGCGACCTCCACAAGGCCCATCATGACAAGTCATAAGAATTTCAAAGACTTCCTCTTCCCTTACACATCTTCTCAAGATTTGATCTGGGCCAAGTTTGAACATATTGCCCCCAATCCAAGTGAAGGGGGCACTTTTCCAAATTATCTTGCTTTTTTCTTTGGAGGGCAGGTTTGGTGGGAACTGTGCTGACATCAGATATTTTGCTATATCAACAAACCATGGGGAGAGCACTGAAATAGCAAACAAATTCTCATTTGGGAATTGATCATCCACCATTCCTTCTTCCCCTGCAGGCAGATTCATTCTAGACAGATTAGCACATTTTCCTTACCAGGCTTATCAACGATAGTTAAATCAAACTGTTGTAATAAAAGTAGCCATCTTATGATTCTAGCATTTACATTTGGTTTGTTCATCAAATATTTAATGGTAGCATGATCAGTATGCACAAATGTCTGATAGCCTGTAATGTAATGCCTAAACTTGTTCAATAAATGCAGAACAACCAGGAGTTATTTTTCTATCACAATATAGTTTAGTTCAGCCTTTGACAGGTTTTTACTGGTAAAGTAGATGGCATAAGGAAATTTCTCTTCTACGTATCCTAAGGCTACTCCTATGGCTTTATGTGAGGCATCAGCATGAATGTGAAAAGGGAGGGCCCAGTTTGGGCCTCTAAGGATTGGTGCAGCGGTTACCTATTGGGTCCCTATAATACTAGTGATTACCCCATTACTGTTGTAGTTATACCCCTTATTAATATTGTTGTGCCCCTATTGTCCCCATATTGTTATTATTGTGCCCCATAGAATCCCTCTATTGTTATTTTTGTGGCTTTATATTATTATTGTTAGGTCGGCTGGGTTATATTGTGACTCCTTAGACTCCTATATATAGAAAGGAGGTTGTCATTTGAATCATTGAAGAATTGTTCATTTATGTAATGTAAAGGAGGTTGCCCCCTCGAAGAGGCTGAATTCTAAGGCGTTGATCTATCTTTTCTATCTTTTCTTGAGCTGGTTTCATAACACGCGGTCTCGCCAAAACCGATCAAAAGATCACGAAGCTCAAACAAGCTTGGATGCTTCATAGTTTCTTCACCATTATCTTGAGGAGTTTGTCCATATTCACCCACCTATCAAGGTAAACACGAAGATTAAACCACCTCCATCCCCAACCCTTAGGAATTCTCCTAAAACCTCCTCACCCAGTTCCAAAACCTTCCGGAAATCCAAAGCTCAACCAGAAAAGAATTCCATCACACCATGGCTATCCAAGAAATGACAAGGCAAGGCTAAAACCATTGTCAAACCAGGTAAACCCCATGCCAACGAAAACAAATGAACCAACCAAACAAATGCATGTATCATGCATTCACGCTTCAGCTAGGAAATCACACATGCAACCTATTACCTACAAAATCCTCTTGCTGAAGTTGCTTGATCCAACCTTACTTGATTGTCCTTTGCTTTTAGTGTCCTTCCTTTTCCTTTTGTTCTCCAATGCTAGAGTTCTTCGAGAATTCTCTATGGGCGTAAGAGTATGAGAGAATAGAAGAGAGCTCCAAAACTAAACTGACAAAAAGCTACAACCAACAAAAGATGTGAACTGATCCTCAAAAGCCTTTTTATCATTGAGGCCTATTTTTTCTTCATTTTCCTCTATTTTCCTTCAATTTCCCTCTCATGCAAATATGTGACCCTTCATCTCCCTTTTCTCATATTTTCCTTTATTTTCATAAATAAATGTCAATTAATGTATCTTTGCATTTTCCAATGCCTTTGCCAATTTCCTTAGCCATTAATAAATTGAAAGTGACACCCACTAGGATGTTTTGCCCAACATTCAGCTTGGAATATGTGTCCCATGACCTAGGTCTTATTTTTCCTTTATTATCCTTTATTACATGAACTTTTAACCCTAGGCTATTACAAAGGCTTTGTATGACAAGCTAGTGAACTTGTACTCTGTAAGTACATCAAGACAGAAGATGTCTTTGAGGAAAAAGTTATATAGAACGAAGAAATCAAAGGATGAGGACATGGAATTCTTTCTAATGAAGATCTCTCAATTAAGAGATTACTTGCAGGTGCTTGGAGAGGCAATTTATGATTCAAAAATGACCATATGTGTATTGAATGCATTGCCACCAAAATGGCGCAACTTTGCAACAAGCATCTACTCTAAGAAATATTCAACTCCTTTTGATGAGTTGTGGGTTCAATGCATCTTAGAAGAAACTAAGATCAAGGAAAATGATGACATTGGATCAAATGAACACTCTCAAGCTTTTATAGCTAGAGTCAAGAATTTGAAGGGAAAGTTTGGGAGGTCCAAGAAGACAGATATGTCCAAGGTCCAATGCTTTAAGTGCAAAGAGTATGGACACTTTACAAGGCACTGTCCAAACCAGCAAAACAACAAAATAAAGGAAAGAAGTGAGGCTCATGTAGCTGAGGAAATGGGAGAACATGAAAAGAAGACGAAAAGAATAATATGTGAAAGATATTTACTATTAAATAAGGCATCGTGTTTGTCAGGCTCTTTGAAAAGTTGGTATTCCTTTAGGATAGTATGCAATGTTGTTTACTATATATGAATCTTGATTTTGTATAGCATCATAGAAAGAAGCATGTGATAGTAGCATACTTAGAGTCTACTTGGTTAAGTTGCTTTGTAGAAATCATGTAGTCTTTAAAGATATGGTAGACCATTTTGCATATTGTTCATCCAAGCATTATCTAACATTATGTTAGAAGCAATCATCTTGCTAAGGTGGATCATCCTGCTCCTATAAGAACCATAATTTTGGAGGTTCTTGGGAGAAGCATTATGACAAGATTAGTATACATTCCATATAGTATGGAAACAATAATCTTGAAGGGATGAAGGAATGCAGTGGGCCAAGTTGCAGGCTCATTATGAAGACACATAGCTAGATGATGGAATAAGAACCATAGGAATTCATATTGAAAGTAACTCTTGGATAAGATTCATGTGTGCAAAATATTGTAAACATGATTTGTATCTAAGTTGCACGAAACGGGGAAACGGGTACGAGTTTCCGAAACGAGAAGCGATACGAAACGCGACCTCCCCAAATTTTGGAAACGGGGAAACGTGAATATGTATATATATCTATGTGTGTGTGTGTGTGTGTGTGTGTGTGTAGTCATAAAGCATAAATGATACATTATAATTTATTACACTTAAACATTAAGATTTAATTTACATCACATTTACTCATGAATGATCACATAATGAAAATAAAAATATCGGAATATCCAAAAGCAACCTTTATTATATATCCTAATATCAAAATCAACGTTTATTTATATTAATATATGAGGCTGCAAGTACAATAAAGACTATAAGGCTGCAAGAGAGAGATCCAAATTAGGATTTTCTGCATCCACATCCTATTCTTTAGAAAGACCACTGTTGTATTGGGAGTCTCCTCCTACATAGTGGAACGACCTTAGTGCTCTTGATTAAATACACATTTCATACCTTAGTACCCTACATGATCTTGATTATTGGGAGTTTCCCTTACATAGAGGGCTTGGTTCTCTTGATTAAATATGAGTTCCATACCCTAGTACATGATAAAATCCAATGGAAACATTGCAATCCCCCTAATCATGAAATCCTGAAAAACAAATAAGTCTGCTGGATTTTGAGTGAGATCTAAAATTCTACTTTCTTCATATGAAATCCAATGAGGGCAAAACCACTCTCAAACATCCTGAGTCATTTC